>OX393568.1:20576824-20624324 GCA_947652115.1 Blastomussa wellsi | reverse complement strand
AGTACACATACACTGCACAGTGTAAATATGGCAAATAATTATTAATTATTAACAATTTCGTTGTTGACAATAAATAATATTTATTAATAAATTAAAAGTAATCTTTTAAGTAAAAGAGTAACATTTAAATAATGAAATTTATATTAAACATTTTTGGACATTTTAGGCATTGTTGTGACAAATAATGGTTTGATGTTTCTGCATTATTTTAATTTAATTAATTAAAACTAATTTTTATCAATAAATAAAGCATTAATTTTACATGACAAGCTTAACAAACAATAAGCATAACAAATACATGCATTTATGTAACTCTAGTAAGTATAAGTTAACTTGTATTTCCTTAGATTTCATGAATTGTGTGTTTGCGCAAGAAGTTATATGCATGGTTGTCAAAATACGCCGGCACATTTCACCTGCTATTCCGAATACTGCGCCGGCTACTCCGAATGTTAGTAGGTTAGTCCTGAGTGTGATATTGGAGAAATAAAATGGAAATAGCCGCCTACTTTTCGGATGAAACTCGCTACTCAAAAACCTACTGACAACCCTAATAACAAAGATTTTTTAAAAAGAAAGTTTGTGAAAATGGCAGCATAACAGCCTTTTGCGACTACTGAACTGTAAATTTAACACCATTCCCTCTCAGACGAATCAACTCCCTGAATAATGTAACTGGTAAAAGATTCCACAGTAGTACAGGCCTCCTTGGAGCAGCGCAATTCAACCGACCAGGGGAAATATATGGCAGGACCTGGAGTTTAAGGCGGTAATGCTAAATATTAATTAAAAATATAACATTTTCTGAGAATACCTGTAATAAACAGCTGTGTATTATTAAAGAAATTAAAGACCTTTAATGAATTTCAACTTCAATTAAAGTAGTTTATGTTTAGTAACTAAAGTATTAAATTATTTAGTATAATATTTATTTTGGTTTTTGAATTGCATATGTGTAATACTATAAATGGAGTTTGCACTCCATCAAACATTAACATGTCACATGATGCAAATTGTCGCATGACGTAAATTCAGTCAGCAAAGAACCACAGTTGGGACATTAGCAAATTTTGGTTGGCCATTATCCGATACATGTCTGACTGTTATTTCCAGCCCTTCCCGTGAATCAAACAAGCGATCTGAAGCAAATTTAGGGAGCTGTATCGGTCTGTTCTCCAACATGATAAGTCCTTCCTCCTAATTTCTGGTAATAATCTTGTTTATTCTCTTGTCAGTGGTGTTAGCCTTCCTGAGGGTCACTGGCCGGTGATGCATCAGCGCATGAATACCAGCCCTGGGCGCATACAGAAGGTGATGGTGAAGAGCACTAACATTGCTGTGTCTCCGACAGGCAGAGAAAACGAAAAGTAATGAAACTCACATGACTATTGTGAATTTTGATTTTCTTTTCATTTGTTTATGTTTAACTTAGTAATTAAGATGAAATCCGATAGAAAATTGAGTAATTTGAGTTTTTAGTGGACAAAAATCTGGTACCAGAATGTAAGTACTTTGCAGTCCTTTTCACATTTTATTAAAGCTAAAGATATCAATAGTTTCCTGAAATAACACCAAAAACAATTTCTGAAGGGGACAAGAGAAAATAAGTTTCAAAGTTCAGAGAAATTGTACAAACACAGGTAAAATTTCGTCGTAAGTTTCATTTCACCAGTACTTTCAAGTGTTTCCTGAGGAGTTCAACATTTGCTTTCGACGTTTGGTGTTGCTAGAAATTATTTTTTTGTGAAGATGTTTAAAACGGTTGTACAGAAGTTTGCAATATATGTATGATGTAAATAATCGTGGTACATAGTTTTTGCCCACTTGTTATTCGACCTTCTGGTGGATTCTGTCTTTATTTCTTAGTTTTCATTTAAGTTGGCTGAACACAGTTTTCGCGCGCGCTCTGCAGTCGTTGGTGCTGATGCAAGGTAGCGCGCGCACAAGGATAACACAACAAATATGGAGCCGAAAGAGTGATGAGTTTTTGTTCCAAGGTGGTTTTTTATGAGGCCTTTTTTTCTTAAATGATAGTATGTTCTAAACTTAGGTCTTGTTAGAATGGTATGTCAGAAAAAGTCAAATTTGGCAGGTTTTTCAGTGTTACAGTGAGTACCGTAAGAACCCAGTTAAATGCAGCGCATGCGTAGTCAGTCAAAAAATTGAGATTGAACTCTTTAGGTCCAATCTTTCCGAAAACCGCTCGTTAGAATTTCACCAAATTTGGCAGGAAAATACTTCAGGAAACAAGAAAGAAAGTTGTTGCAAAAATTCTGAAATTTGACAGAGGAAATTGTAAATAATGGAGTTATCATTCAATGACGGATAGCTAAAAATCGGTCTGTTAAAATAACATTAGAATAGTGTCCGCATGTGAGTATTGTGACAAGTTTGTTTCAGGAAAATGATAGAGAAAATCTAACGACTGAATTTTCCGCAAATAGGCAAAACCCGATTTTAAATTGATGTTTATATCCAGTCAAGTTACCATGGCAACAGCGCACACGTCAGCGTAACTATCAAAATTCGAAAGGCTATCATTTTAACTTATCTCCTGCCAATTTTGGGGACCTAGAGTTCAACGGTTTTAGAATAAAACTGTGTTCGGTCACCTTAATAGTGGTGGCAGTCTACAATGAATATAATTTACCCGTCTGTGGCTCATTCTTTTTTGCCAGCATTACAGTGCACTCTGACATTTATCAATTAAATAATTATTTGTTCTGTTTAGATTCATATAATTATGAAATGACTCTTATTGCCCACCTATGGCTACACCCTTGTAGTGGCCCATCACACAGGGTTTATCGCTGTTTCCTTAAAATGAAGTGACTAGGAGTATTTCTGCTCCCCCTGGATGGGATGGGAGTCCATCGCATGACTCCCCTCCCCAGCACTAAATTTGCCAGTACCTATGCCTGGGTGGAGAGAGGTACTAAGATTGTTTTTATTTTTTTGCCCAAGAACACAGTGACCTGGTCAAGGGCATGAACCCTTAACCCTGACCGCTTGATCCCGAGCCCAGCCCACTAAACATGAGACTACTGTGTCACCCTTTTCCTTTGTGTGTGTGCCTTTTCCTGTGGAATTACGTTTAACTTATTGCCATTTTCTTTTTTCTCCTAATGCAATGAAGCCAACATACAACAAGAAACAGTGTAAATCCAAAGAATAAAGATGATTGGGTAGGGCGGTGGCTAATGGCTGCACCACAACAGGTGCCACATCAAACTGGCTCAGTAAATACAGACTCTGACATCTTGGACAGAAAGATAAGCTTACAGGAGAGACAGGGCATGAACAAGAGGTATGGAACATGGAGGTTTAGTCTAAAGATTGGTTATTTGGGGCAGAGTGGCGCTTATTGGTGAAGCGGCTCCTTAGGTGGGGGGGGGGGGAGGTAAGAATAATATTTCAGTCAAACGATCTGAGATCTCAAAACACTCACATGACAGCAAAATTCAGTGCTAATACAAGATTGCGGTACCTTTAAAATCGTAAAATTTTACCCGTAAAATTGTGTTAATTTTATGCAGAAAATTCTTCTCAAAATGGCCAGAATTCCACAGACCAAAAAGAAAACCATAGTCATGGCTGCCGCGCCTCGAAGACATGGTCCTATGTAAAATACATATTTTTTATTATTGTTAAATCAATGCGGTGCTGTTTGCTTTCAGCCAATCTCTTCCTCGAAGCAAAAGTTTCGGTGGTCCTACTTCTTACGGCGTGACGGTCACAGCAACGGCGGTCAAACGGAATGAGTCCAGTAACACAATGAATAACCCGAGAGCACCTCACCGCTATAGTTCCTCAAATTTGATGCAGGAAAAGCATTTACGTGACGCACAACCCGATAACATGTCTCTGCGCCAATCAAAAGTGCCTTTGAACTCGATTGTGTACGCAACACCAGGTGATACCGTGGAACTGCGCCTACCAAGGGACATGATGGAACCAAAAATGACTACAAGTGCGAGCACTTCAAGCCTCGATTCGGTGGGGACAATGGATTCCTCTGTGGGTGGCGCACGAAAGCAAGGTCCTGCCCCACCTCCTAGGCGTAGCGTGTCCAAGCTGCTGAGCTCATTTAGAACTCGCGATCGACGGCGTCCTCCAGAAGAAGTACAGATTCCAGCAAGATTCGGCGCAGTTTCAAGAATAACAGAAATTGCCGCTGATCAGCCAAAGCATAGTGTGTCTAGGTCGTGGCCCATAGACCGTGTAGCAGAGAGCAAGGCAGCCGGAAGTGAGGTCACAAGACAGTCTTGGCACGCTGAGCCCACAGTCATGACAGGTTACAGCGGAAAGGAAGCGAATTCTTCAATGTCCTCGACGTCTAGTGATGTAACGCCGGAAAGAAAACTTTCCAAGTCGTCTAGCTTGCGGTATAGTACCACAGTCATGATCAAAAACATGCGGTCGTCGTCCTCTTCGTCTATGGACGAGAAAAGCTCCGGTCCCACTGTATACCGGTCGGGACAAGTCGCACCAGAAGCGGAACAAACCTACTCCATCAATGAACCAAGCACACTTCCTGTGGGCAAAAAACTAAGCGACCTGAGCCAACCGGTGAAATCGCTTGGTGAAGTTGGCCGATGGCTGCCACAAAATGAGCGAGAAACGGAAAAGAGCCGAATTGAAGACACGCAGATTTTACAAAGACTCATGAAGGACAGTGTCCCCACTGTAGAAACCTCGCCTAGCGTCAAATCCAGGATTGCCACTTTTGAAGGTGGAATGAAGCAAGCAAGTGCCAGGGGACCAGCTCAGGAGAGACCACGCTTCCACCAGCAGCGCTCTTTCAGTCAAGGAAGAATCGATATTACACAGCAACCATTGAAAGAATCAACCATAAGCCAGTAAGTATTGATTTCAATTTTTATGCAATTTATCCATTTTACTGCCAGTCTGAGGTTATTTTAGTCAGACACATAACAGGTGAAACAAGTTGTTGTGCTCCCGGAAACTGGCCAATCCAACAAGTTCATTGTTGCCCTTCCCCCCCCCCCCCCCCTAGGGGGAGTACGTGGAAAAGCTTACATGTAAGTGGGGGGTGCTCTGCTGGGGTCCAGGGAACCGCATCTCAGACCGGAGGTGACAATCGCTCTGTTGTGCGTTTTAACGGTATTTAGTTGTGTTATCAGGGATAAATATTTCAAAATTGCTTAAAATAGTAGTATCCAGGAAAAAGACCAATTCTGATTTACGAAAAAATACTTCTGGTTCCTCCAAGCACTGTACTGCAGTAGACCATTTTACAGTTCTGCGAAATATAACCAGGCTTCTGTATGAAAGCTTGGTTTGGGATGACCTTGGCATTACAAAGAACAGAAACTGGTTAGCATAAGAGCATAAGGATTTACATATCAAAAGCAAGAGGGTTTACATCAAAACAAGGTCACCTTCAGCCTCACTTCCACTCTAAGGCTTGGTAACTAAGCACGAGGCCGTAAAATGGCCAATTCATCCTGCTGTATACACCTTATTCAAGTTCGCAGCTCTCTAGAACCTCTAATTTCATTGTTCATTGTTTTCATTGTTTGTTTATCATTTTTTCAGCCAATACTGTGGGACCTTGTAAAGAGCTGCGTACCACCCCCCTTATTCCAAAATGGCCACTAATTTATGCACATAAATATTGGCCCTTGTTGCCTCATTCAAGATAAAATATTCTTTTGATTTTTGAGCTTAAAAAGAATATGCAGATGGTAGCCATTTTGGAATAAGGTGTATGCCTAAAAGAATGTAAAAGCTGAGGCGTTGTCTTCTAAATATTTTTCTCTTTACGGTGACTATTACACTTTTGGCAGTGAGTCTAATCATAACAGTGGGAGAGAAACCTATTTACGAGTTTACGTGTCAATCAAATTTTAATGTAATGCACCTTGGCTGAACTGTGGTGTGATTTTAATAATAATAATAATAATAATTAAAGATTTATAACGCGCCCTTTCCATGCAAATATGATCAAAACTCATAACTAAAAATGTTCGTGATATCTCGATCTATATTTGTTTGCACGCCTTAATTAAATTAAAGCGCGTATTGCGTCTCAAATTGAAATCCCAATATTGAAGTTAGTGCTAGAGGCAATCCATTAGCATTTCGTGGGACCCCTTCTTTTTATGATGTTTTATGAAATTAAAAACTTTATGTGTAAGGACAAACGTTCTATTACTTTCGTTTATTTTGTTTTTTATCTTATGTTAATTTCTCAGAGGGAGTTAAACA
This sequence comes from Blastomussa wellsi, assembly GCA_947652115.1. NCBI lineage: Eukaryota > Metazoa > Cnidaria > Anthozoa > Scleractinia > Plerogyridae > Blastomussa > Blastomussa wellsi. Next base: position 20,618,093 of record OX393568.1, on the reverse strand, counting down.
TTCCAACGGTACCGTGCATATTGGCCCGTTTCCTTTTAGTTTCTTGGCAGACAGACAGTTTCATCGTGGGAGTAACGCTGTGGTGTTGTGGGCACGCGGACGCTGTGTGAACATAAAAATTACCCTTGGTTGTTTCCATGCATTTTTTTTTCTTGCCAATGTAGTATTTTTTATTACGAAGAAAATGGATAATGGTTACTCTATGTGAGCGTCCGGCAAAAATGGTAGTACGGTACAAATATGCAGACCATTTTCAGCTTTAGGTAAAGTGTTCCTTTAGCAACCACCAAAGGGGCCAGCAACACGAATGAGTTTGAAAAATGGCCTTTTAAACTGAAAACTGAATTATTCCGTGAAAAGCAGCAAAAAAACGTATCCATCCACAAGTAATTTAATTGACAACTTTGCGACTAAAATTGTGATAAGTTGTGTTACTACTTCGAAGCATCATGATATATCACGGTGTTGTTACACATTTGCAGTTCCGAATAACCCACAAAGATGACTTCCGTGTGTGGTATAAAATTCCTTAAGTATAGCCGCTGTATTTTAAGTGTTTATTTCCTAGAAACTGTTGCCGTCGCTAGGAAAACATACGCAATATTGGAGTTTTCAAGTTTATATTTTGGTTTCCTTTTTGAGCGAGCAAAGTCAATGTTGGCCATATTGTTGTTGTTGATTATTTTGTCCTATAACGTGATAAGCGAAATAAATAAGAGGAGCTCCCAACCGCAACATGTAACTTTTAAGTTACGATTTCAACGGGTTATGCGTAACTTTTCTCTGGATATATATAAACATCATAGGGCTTGAAAATCTTAAAACTAATTGGTGTTTTGTTGATATGGTGCAAGCTTAAATCATTTTGGTGAGTAAGATGACAGATGACATTCAGTCCTTTGTACAGTTCTAGCGAGACGGGACATTTCGTCTGTTTTTCTGTCAATTCATAGTGTTCTGGTTGCAGTTCCTTTTCGTGTGCAGTGGTCTCATCGGAGTCACCCAGCCACTGTCTGCGATCACGCTGGGAACGCTGCGTGCAGTATTTGTTTACAATTTGACGTGTCTGTAATTTGATGCAAAAATACACGAAATTGTACGCACCTATTGCGGCATATTTGCCGTCTTTTGCTGCTCACAGAGAGTCCTCAAACGCGGTGCTAATGTATCCTTTTCTTCTTTCTGTAGATCTTCTTCAATGGATTCACTTCTAGACACACATTCATCAACTTCAAGATTTAGCGCATCATCAACGTCGGGAGAGCGGGATAGGTCGCCGCTCCAAAGTGATACAAGATCCACGAAACAGTGGCAAGCATTGGAGAATACGGAGCGAGGCCGATCGCACGAAAATTACAGGAGACCGTCACCGAATACATTCAGCTTTAAAAATAACCCCGATACGGGAGAGGCAAGGCGCAATATCGAGCCTTCTTCACCTGTGCGTCTGGAAAGACAACAGGCTTTAGAAGAACAACCTGTTAGGAATTTCGAGTCATCTGTTCGTGTGGAAAACAAGGTTGATTCGACCATGGAACGAACTACCCCGGCGAATGGCAGACTCTTGTTAAATTCAAATATTCTCGAATCTGATCTGCATAGAAAACCGGCAGAGAAACAGCCAGCACCACCCACAAGCAACGACGACAATGAGGTATTCTGGGATGCTGACTATTCTTTCCCGCCCCCACCCCCATTGCATCTTCTCGACCCACTGGAAACATCGCAAGACAGCTTGCCTTTGCCTTCCCCTCCTCGAGAAGTCCTTGTTGAATTTTCGCCTTCCTACAATGATTACGACTCGATAAAGAATAATCCTGTCCAAAAGGAGACATTTCAGCAAAATGACGAGCACAGTAGAGATGTAATAAAGCCCGAAAAGACTGCTGTCGTCGAGTCCGGTCTGGAAATTGGCGGAGAGCCCAAATTCGAGTTGAATGGACTAGGGAAAGTAGACACGATTGGTGTTTCCGACAAGCCGTTTGAAACATCTTCGAGTACAGATCAGTCGTCAAAAGAGACATCCCCTGTAGAGGTCAAAACGAGGAGTACCCAGAAAGCACCACCGCCAGCTCCGCTCTTAATAACCTCGACCCCTACCAAAGATGAACTCGATGAGAAGGGCACTTACTTGGATGTATCTACGAGCCCCTACAGCGCTGGTTCCAACACGTCCACTCCGCCGAGCAGTCGTCCTGGTAGCATGTTGAGTCCAAAACTGGAAGCGTTAGATAAGGAAAAGGTGAGATTTTATAAGAAACTAAGTAAAAAACGGTAGACTGATCCCCACGGCAAGGAGAAGATATTAAAACAGAAATAAAAATATAACATGAAAATAAGTAGACTTTATTTGCTGAGATGTAACGCGTTACGTTACAGGGACTGTGTCACGGACTGTGTAACGCCAACTTTCACGTTTCACGTATCGAAATTTAAAGGTGCATGTCACGCCATGTTAGCAACACTTTAAAAAAATAAAACTAGTCTTCGCTCAAAGGGAAACCAATGTTGCAAACTTTGTCTCTATCTGTTATTAAATACATTGATTTCCTTCTTTTGTTTAGGCTGACCTCGTGGACAGCATGAAGCAAAAGATAAATGACCTACGATCCCAGATGGATGAAATTAAAGACGAGATTGATGGAAACGAAGAGCTTGGTCGGAGAGTCACGAAGGTTGTCGAGGGAAAGGCGAGCGCGGCCCAGTTTTCGAAGTATCAGCTTTTCACAGGTGAACTGAACAAGATCATTGGACTGTTGTTAATACTCACGCAGAGAATGCACAGATACGAGATGATGCTCAATGACCTAGACATGTCTGAAGAGGCCGATAGGCACCAAAGGGTGAGGACATTTTTTAATTACAACAGGGTTCCTGCAGGTCGTAGAAAACAATTTGAATACTTCATTTTCCAGGCTCGGAGAGATTTGGAATTTATGGCAACGTCCACACTAAGCCGGCTAAATTTGAGAATGACGTTTTCGCCCCGAAAACGGATAAAATGTTTTCTTTCCCTATTATACCGTTTTCAAAATGTTTGGCCATCGATATTGAAACGCTGCCTCACCAAACACGCTGGAGCTTGCCTGAGCTACTTTATTCGACTGTTTTAATGTAAGCGTTTTCAAAAAGTTCTGTTCTCGCCACCAACACTAACACACATAGCCACAAATAGTTTCTTGCCTACAAGCAGCCTGTGGAAAAAAGCTAGACAATACACTGCGTCGCTTTACTGCGATTACAATTTTTGATAATTTCCATTGCAGGATATTTTACAGGAAAAAATCGAGAAAGTCACCATGCAACACGAGGAGGCTTGTAAGATCAAGGAAGTCAACGACAAGCGTGGCGAGGTGGTGTCCAAGATTTTGGAAAATTGCTTGGAAGAGGAAGAATTTGCGGACTTTCAGTACTATATAGACATGAAAACCCAACTCGCCTTGATGCATGCGGAGATTCGCGACAAGGTGAAGATGGGAGAGGAAAGATTGAACACATTACATTCCACGAAAATCGACTGGAGCATTCTTAGTCTGACCTAGGGATTACCGAAGTGTTACCGAAGATGGTCCGAAAACGAACGATGTAGCCACGAAAGCTACCCGATCTAATGACACTTGTCTTTTGGGTTGTTTGTAGAGTCATTTTAGAATCAGTTTTGATACTTTTCGCCACTTTGGTGTTGATCTCTGCTGATGTGTTGATATAGTTTAGTTTATTGGCGTGTTCAAAACGTGCGTCTTTATATGTGTTCCAATCTCTGAAAAAAACACCACATTTTCTGAATGTCAGAAATTTGACTAAACAACGATTTGGTAGGGTGGGCAGAGAATATCTAGAACTTAAGAAGTATCAAAGTGATTCTAATATTTATCATTTTAATCGTGTGCTCGGGAAGCGAGGGCTGCTCTCAGTAAGTCATCGTAAGTGTTCGAGTGTTGTCAACCATTGAGAAAATTGCACGAGCACACTGGTTGTCGGCACGTCATCCCGCAAGAATGACGTCATGTTGCTTAGCAACCGACCACTGCGGGGTTTCAGGCATGACTCGTAGACGGAACCATTTTCTAAGCGAGGAAAGCATTGTTCGTAGCTAGAATTTTTTCGTGACATGAAATTCAGCGCTGTTCAAAACTTTGAAGATGAATTCTAAGGAACTTATTTTCCCTCTCGATTTTGACATAATTGCAATAGCCAATAATTTTGGCGTGCGTGCACCATTTCATCCACTAAGAAAACGCGATCAAAGTATTTTTGACCTTTGCAAAAGCTATGAAATCATGTACAGGAAATTCTTATCAAAATGCCAAAGTTACACTCCTGCAGGGTTTGTAAAGTGTAGAATTCGAGAAGAGATTCACAGCGTCCAGCTGGTATTGTTGAGTTATGGCAAGGAGTGTTTTATTTATAACTCGAAGGGTTGAATTCATGCCAATTTTCAATTTTTTTGTGCGTTGAACCCCAGCTCCTCTACGATACTTTCATGGTCCGTTTTGAACGAGCTCTGTTTACAAGTAAACATAGTATTTTTATCATAGTGTAGGTTTTTCCTTGATAAGTAAATTATATTGTAGAGTTAGTTGTTTTTGACTTTCCCGCGAGGTAGCAGGTTTTAAACGGGGTATGTATCATTATTATATATAGTTGAAGGAATCGTTAACAAATATTTTCGAAAAGTTAAATGGTTCCAAGATTGGAATTGTCCTCACAGAAACGAAGGTGAAGTGAGGATTAGAAGAAACATAATTTATTAGTCTCTGTTTGTACCATCTGTGAAAACAACTTTTTTTTTCTAAATTAATTCTCGTATTTCATATGAAGGGTTTTTGTCGTCTTCTCGAACTTCTTCGTTTCAGCTACTGAAAACATGTCTTATTTTTATAGCTCCATTTAAAATTTGCTTCTCTCAACGTGGAAGTCGTATGTAACTGAAAATTAAGAGGCATTTTGTAACTGTTCATCTATTTCATATCAGTGAAAATTTAAAACCCTGTAACTAGAGAAGCTGGCTCGGAAAAATTTCCTTCAATGCTTCTGGGTTGGACTTGAAAGGACGAATTTTCTCCCTGGGGCGTGGTTCATCTAACAATGGGATCATTTACGAACGCACTGTTTTTTCACACGCTGAACCCTCCTTCCAATCGGTGAATCAATCATTCCGCAATTCCCCTTGAGATATCAACAGGAAGTTAAGTGTGCAGGTGATGAGAATACAAAGACTGGTCTACAAAATGCCATAATTTATATTCAAATTCTTCAATAGGACTTGTGAAAAGATCACCGAGGAGTTTAATGTTGTCCTTGAGGCATGAGGGGTTCATAAAGGAATTGTTGTAATACTTAATATTTCTCAACGAATTTGCGTGGGAAAGGGTCTCCTTGACTGGGATAGTTTTTACAGATTTCTAGTAGGGCAAACATGTTGGAAATGTGTAATTTTGTAGTTATATTTCGTAGTGCCTTTCTTTGTCCCAGAGTTATTTGGTACAAAGGCATGTCTAAGCGTTGTGTTTAGTTTGTCATGGCTAAAAATAGAAATTGAAATAAATTGGTAGGTTATTGTGTTTTTCTGTTGATTGATCATGATTTGTGGCTTCCTGGTCGCCATGTTGTCCGAGAGCGGACTGAAGGCTGGCAAATCGCAGAGAAACTGGCCTCGGAAAAAGATTGTCAGTAGCGGAACCTGTGGCATTGCCAGTGCCCTGTTGGCGCACTCGGGATACATTCCAATTGAAGATTGTCTTATGACGTCACGTCCGTCATGCATGGCGAGTATTCATTGACGTCATAGCCATGTTGGTGTACCTCAGCCAGCTTCTTTTGTTTAGTTCACTAGCATGGCCGCCGTGTCTTGTTTATATTTGAATCCCACAGGACGGGGTGCATACGGAAGACCTGACATAACAAGGACCGGGAACAGATTGGACAATTCATGATAATGTATATGACGTAGCAATGGCCAAAACAGCAGATCATTGTCATACGGTTGTCGGTTGGTTCCAGTGAGTTCCAACCCAGTTTGGTTGGGTTAGTTCCATTCCAGTTTACTTGTGGTTAGTCCCCTTACCGGTTAGTTCCACTCCCGTTTGCTTGCGGTTAGCTTTCACTTTGCGGTTTGGGCAGTAATGTACCATATACAATTTTGTTTGCAATTTTATTATTGAACAAAATTTGGGCTTCTGGCAGCTGGTGCCCTGTTGGTATAGTGGTAAGTGAGTGTATCCCGAGTCGAATTTTCCCGGCTTCGATTCCCAATGTTTGGAATAAAATATTTTCTTCCTATTCTTTTGAAATAAAACTAAGTGTAGAATGACCATCATGTAATATATAGATTTAGCCAAGCCTAAAAGCGGATCTCCGTTAATTTCTCTAAAATAAATAATAATAAAAACGTCAACTCCAATTGCAGAATTTCCGCTAAGAATGACCATAAAAAGTTAAAAAAAGGCTACCAGAAGAAAAAATTTGGACCTGAGCCCGCGATCAATGAAGAAAACCAATGCCTGGTCAGCGGTCAACTTAAAAAACACGTTACCTCGATTAGTTCTAACCTGAGCCCGATATCTGGTCATGTGATACTGGTCGGCGGATACCTCGATTTGACAGCTTTCAATTGACCATAACATGGATGCCCTATAGAGTAGTAAAGTGTGACGTCACAAATATTTAAATACGCGCCAACGAGCAATACCGCTAGCCATGATAATCATTAGAAAATCAACTCATGGGTTTCCTTTTCTTTCCCATATAAGTATGGGGCTCCGCTGAAGGGCCGCCGGAGCTCGGCTAAAAATAACCATGTGTGTAATCTGGTCCCGGTCAATGTTAAGTAAACTATAAACGGAAGATTGATCCTGACGGCGAAAACGATGAAAAATAAACAAGAAAGATATTTCCGTTTACAAGACAAACCTTCCTCAGGGGCTGAGCGAACAAAAAACATATTGGTTGTTTTTGACTTGTATAAACAAGTGTTGATGTGTATATTATATTAGCTGTTTTATCTTTCTTGTTTCATCGTTTTCGCCGTCAGGATCAGTCTGCCGTTTATAGTTTGCTTTGTGAATAATTTACTGATCCAGGTCTACAAGTGATCCGGCACTTCTCATCGGTTTGTTGCAGTGTTCTTGCAGAGTTCTATTACACTTAATGTTAAGTAAGGTCTTCCAGTGCATACACCTTATAGAGCGTTTTCACACACGTGACAAGGAGGAACACTGATAGTTCCCTCGCGGATGAACACTATCGCGTCACGTGTTTAATTTAGACCAATGAGAATCGGAGAAAATTTAGTTGTGAACTATAACGGCGAATAGATAACAGTTGGAAAACCAATCAGATTCAAGGATTTCCAAAAGAACACAGACGGATGAGTTTCTACTAAAACATGTGAGATTTACAATTTATAGGTGGACTTTATGGGGAAAAGTCAGCCGGATCACCGTTGTTTAAATAATGAAAAAGAGGGATCGGGAAGGACACTCAAATTTATTAATAAAGAGTTTCAACTTTTATTGCAAAAAAATTTATTGGTGGGATAAGGGCCAAAATCGGTGGCTGGTTGCGGGATAGCGAAAGCCTATTTTGGACCCTCAGAATTCCGGTTAACGTTTTATTTCGTGGCAATTGTTGCAGTCGCCTCCACGTTTATTTTTCCAAAATGAAAACTTCACACCTCTGTGAACAACGCCATCGATGAGCGGACAAATCCAGTTTTGCCCAAGGGCCTTGGGACAAACGGTATTCATTTTAATGTTACCTTCATCACGCGAATTTGGTCATCGAAGTTCACATAACTTGAATAGAAATTTGAACAAGGAAATATTGGCGAGGTTTTCATTAAAAGATGTAATAGCTATAAGTTGTATATTAATTAGTTGGTTTTACTTGTTTTGACTATCAGGTGCAATAATGGGAGGTATATTCCAATCTATGTCGTTCATAAATTATGGATGTTTCGACTGCATGAATGAGTCTAGAAAGCAACGATGCGTGCTGCTGTATTGTGTACTACTGGCTAGAAGCGAAGCTTCATCACGAAACCGACCTAACAGAGAGAAAGAATTCTGGTGGCGGTCAGAATCCACCTGATAGGAAACTTGTCCCCCTCGGTTAATTCGTGAGCTCTTTTCATGTGCTATCCCCATTTTCAAGCAAGGTAAGATTCTTCTAGGAAGGTGGCTTGAGGGAGAAGTTCTTCATAATGAACTTATAGCTAGACGGTACATCTGGTCTTGGTTTTTGTCCCTTTTTTCTTAAACTCAATCGTTTATCTTCTTTGACGCCGGGTTCAAATAAGGCCGAGTTTGAAAGAAATTCCTGGAGCGTAGGGAAAATTCTTGAATTCTCCGCACCCAAAAAAGCTGAAAACTGATTTGCCCACACATGTCAGCAAACGGTGGCAAATTAGGCGCAGAGAACAACTTGAAACTAACACGTCGACGAGAAAAGAAAAACAGTATGATACTTATGGAAAGGGGGAAAGAAAACAAATGAATATGCAGAACTCTTGAAACATAACGGCTAAACGCCAGGAAGATGAAAATGTCGCGGAGGTTTAGATCATGCATGAATGAGCGGCATGCTTAAAATGCAGAAACAAATTAAACAAAGTGAAACTGTCTGCTTCGAAGACTAATCCACAATAAAATAAACTCACACTAGCACTTTAAAGATCTTAAAACACCTCACATACAAACGCACATGAGCTTGGGAATTCAAGAAAACATTGACCTTTTGTTCCATTACGCTTCCTCTGTTAATTGCATTTAGACAAAGATAAATGAACAAATGGAACTCTGTGAAATGAAGGCCGGATGGCGGATGGAAAAATGCGGATGGATAACAATACTAAGATAAAATAAATACTAAAATGGGGATAAATGGAAACCAATTTTCATTGTAATCCATCCGCACTTTGTCATCCGCATTTTATCATCCGCATTTTTCCATCCGCCATCGATCCCCCGCCATCCTGTCTGCTTTTTACATAGACCCTGCACAACAAATTGCTTTTAGAAAGGGACTGAGGACGCCTGAAGCAATTGCGGCTTGACATAACATACCATAACATAACTGTTTATTCACAATTCAAATTCAAATGAAATGAAAGGTGGAAAGCAGACAAAAGAGGTTATCATTTTCGAGATTGTCTCCTAAAATAATTAACAACAGGCATTTACATCTTACCAGTTGCATTAATTCTGACTGCTCTGTAAGGATGGAATTATTGCTTTTATTTTGAATTTCATAATTCTTTGGTAGCCCTTCTTATTCGAGGAGTGGCGCTTAATTGAGTACATGGAGGAAACCGATATTCAGGGGTGGATATGCGGGTGGGGGCCGTACAGTTGGTGTGTATCCCCCTCCCTGAGATGATCTGCGGCTTTCTAATATAACTAGTATTATGCAAAAGAAAATTATGTGGTTTATTGGTTGTTTCGTTATTCCTTAGTGGTATACCACCTCCTAAGATGATAAGCTTATGTTCAGTAAAAGTTGTGTTAGTGACCTGTTGTGACTAAGGTGCAATATTGGAGCGGACATTTCGATCTATGTCATAGATGAATGATAAATCTTAATTAATAATCGACGCAAGGAAGCAACGATGCATGTTACGTCTGTGGCTGTATAGGGTAGTCTGGAAAGAAGCGAAATTTCTCACGAATCGGACCTATCAAAAGGCAAGGATTCTAGCGTCGGTCAGAATCCATCTGAGAGGAAACTTGTTCCCCTCGGTTACTTCGTGAGCACTCGTGAGTTCTCTTCATTTGCTATCGCCAAGTGCAAGCAAGGTGAGATTCTTGAAGTAGTAAGATGGCCTGAGGGAGGTTCTTCATAATGAACATTTTGTCTTGTTTTTTTTCCTTAACTCAATCGTGTATCTTCTTGGATGTGTTAAATTTTATACCTGAACCTCAGTTACTTTTCCCGTTAACTATGCTCGCATTTAATCTAACTTATCTGAATTCCAGCAGTCATATCACGCTCATTGCCTCTAGCTATAGGTTTCTTGACGTAAAGTGTATGAAATAATTAATATAATATATGAACTGCGGATATAGACGAAAGTGAGAAGAGTTAAGGTGGAATTCCACTGACGCACAATTGACATACATGTTGCCCATGGTTGTTAAAATGATCGTTATAAAGACAGTAGTGAATTCCGCCTATTTTAGATGCGGTAAATCATGTGTAAACAGGTATTTTTCCTATATGTTAGTGTCTGCTGAAAATATTTAAATTTTTCACTTTTCCGAAGAACTGGAAACCTTCTAAACATATAGAATCAGCAGTTTTTCGATAGCATATCGCAAATTCCCATGCCACACTCAACGACACATTTCATGTACCATGCATCACTGCTTTAATTTTACATAAACATTTCTGTGAAAGCTAAGATAAATTGCACAACAACTTTTAAGCGACTTTGTATGTACTCTTAAGCGAACATTTAATATTTGATCTTGAACTGAATAATAGTTAAAAGACGATGTTTTTGGACTTCTGTATAAAATAAGCTAGGATCTAGCAAATTAGACTGCCAATTACTGTTCTTTACAATGCCAAGATTTCGTGGCCATGTTGATCCCCGAGGGTATGTGCTCATGAATTCTGATAGCCACGTACACTCGATTGATTCCCATTTCTCTAAGTAATGCTGTGAAAACCCCATCCTCTTTTTCTCCCCGAACGTCTGGCCGCGATCCAAGTCGTATTTCACACTTAATCCGATATATCCCAAGTTAGTAAATCATGGAAAGCTGTTTTACGGATCGCGTGTTTCACCGCTAGTAAAGGCGCTAAACTATTTTTAGTGCTTTTCAGTCGAGAGAAATCCCTGACTTAATTGTTGGTCTGCACACTATTACATACAATAATATATAAATTTAGCAAAGCCTAAAAGCGGAGCTCCGTATTTTTGCTGGTTCTTAATAATTTCTGAAATTGCGTTTATTAAAAGTACTAGCGTGCGCAACTACTCAAGAAAGATTCCACAGCTGAAATAAATAAGAATAATAAAAAAATGTCAACTCCAATTGCAGAATTTCCGCTGAGAATAAAAATGAAAATTTAAAATTTCCTGCCCGGAGCAAAAAATCGGACCTGAGCTCGCGATCAATGATAAAATAATACCTGGTCAGCGGTCAACTTAAAAAAAACACGTGAACTCTAAATCTGAGCCCGCGATATGGTCATGTGATACTTGACGGCTGTCAATTGACCATAACATGGCAAAGATGTAAGCTTATGATAACCTTTAAAAATGTTAGCCAAGTCGAGGCAGATCGAGCGCCGCCATATTGATATTTGGGGCGATGTAGTATGGTACGTACGTACATTGCACGCGCCCGCGAGTCATGCCGCTTGCCATTTTGACCATAGTTTGTTTGCGTGCTTCGTTCTCCTATTTTTATAGGTATAGGGCTCCGCTCTGCGGCCCTTCGGGCCGCCAGAGCTCCGCTACTAGCCAGTGTCTTTATAGAAAGTTATCATTTTACCAAATTAGTGAATTTTTCTTTCCAAAAGACGCAACATAAGATTGAGACCATCACGTGTAGCTATTTTTCGTGTCGTGCGTTTTATATCAGTCCCAAAACTCAAGAGGTTGGGTAATTATCGTCCCAGTGTCAAAAACAATAATTTAAATGTCTATTTGTTATTTTTTAGCAAGTAAACTTCTGCTGCGATGGAAAATGAAGAACACAACTTGGAAGATGAAGAATGTGATAACGCATGGAAAATTAAGTCAAGAACAATTTGGGCATTTGGTGCCATCGGCTTCGTGGTAGATTTCTTTTTCGCCATGAACATCAGTGCCAGTCAAGACATCTTAGAAGCCACCACGATACCCACCTCTGTTGTTTTACTCGCAACATCTGGCCCAGCGTGCCTAGTAACTGTTCTTTACCCGTATTTTTTTCAAAGAGTGTCAGTTTCTGTGGCGTGCTGTGTGATTTTTTTCCTCTCAGTGACTGGAATGCTGATAACATCACTTGTTCATGAGCCAAGCATCAAGATAATCGGAGTGTGCTTGGTGTCATTTGGGATCGGCGGCACAGAAACCGTGTTTTATCCTCTAACATCTTTCTTTGGGGGAAGCACAATAAACAGCTATGCTCTTGGTTCTGGAATGTCATTCATGTTGGCACCTTTTTCATACATAGGTAACCACATTTTTAGCATAAGTTATAAACATTGTTCACCATGGAAGCCTTGAAAGGGCTAGAATTTGAGGGTGGCAGCTAGGGTGAAAATGGCAAGGGCGTAGCCAAGGGGGGACCTGGGGTGCCCCTGACCCTCCTCCCAAATTGTGATACATTTTTTTTAAGTAAAAAAGTATTACCTTAAAGAGGGTCTTAATTGGGATCACTTTGATCGTTGACTGTTGGACTGTAGATTAACTTAAAATAGTTATTATTGTGGTTGCCTTTTGTCGACCTAGCATTTTTTTGTTTGCAGGTCTGACAATGTTGGCTTGCTTGTCTCCACAAGTTTCGCTTCTTCTCGTCACAGCATTATGGATCCTACTTCCAATTTCATATATTGCAATGGACAAACCAAGCAAAAGTGATCATCAAAATCCTCATCCAACGTCATTCAAAGATATTCCTTACAGCCCAGTTGAATCGGATTCCAGCAATACTTCCGAATCAAAACTCTCTATTAATTCGATGTTATCACTTGTATGGCAAACACAGCCACTTTTCATCGGATTGTTTGTGAGTATCGTTTGCAAACAACTTCTTGTCAGCGGTGTGGTGACAACAATAGCGTATTCTAACGTTCCAATAACACCAAGAAACCAATATCTGCTCTATGTGTTCGCATCTGGTGCTGGTGAACTCCTTGGGAGACCATATCTTGGCTACCTATCTTGCTGTGGAACCGAAGATAAGTTTTCGGTCAGGAAGCCATGGTTTCTTGTTTTGCTAAATGTTCTCGTTCTTATCCTCATGGTGTTTGTGTCCTGGTTTCGGTTTGGGTTTCTATCTCATTTTTATATTTCTGCTGCACTAGTTGCGATCAACACTTTCCTGCAAGGGATGGTTTTCGTCAACAGTTTTCAATTTGCTGGTGAGGGTCTGAGTGTGGAAGAGAAGAGGTTTTGTCGTGCGTTATTGACCGGTGCTTTATGGACGGGAAACTTGGCAGTCGCACTTATCGGTTTTACTGTAGAGTATCACTTACGAGAACATTGTGTGTACTCTTTTGACGACGCTGCTTGTTTTACAAGATCACCCACTGCGTGGGATCCGTCAGTGTCCTGTGTGCTATAGGGGCAAGATCATCAGGGGCGTATTTGCCTATAAGCAAATAAGCACGGGCTTACAAGTTATTCGGACGGTATGATATTATGATATATATTTTTCAAATAGTATTAAAACGATTCGCAAAACTCGCCTGTTCGATTCACCAGTAATCCAACTGTAGACTCGATCAAAACTCGCTCTCCGATCCAAACCGATCCCCGTGTTGTTCTGTTTTCAACTGATTAAAAGCCATTGACACCGGCTCACAGAGACACTCCAGCACGCTAATCCGGACCTATATTCCGACGTGGTCACAATTATTACCATCCTCCTGACAATGCTAGTGTCAGCTGCCACCCCCGTCTTTTAGCACTATGCGCAGAGTGAAGACGTACTTACGTTCCACGATGAAAACAGAGCGACTCGCAGCACTCGGCCTGATGCATGCTTACAGAGACATACCCATTGATGTAGAAGCCGTGATTTCCGAATTTTGCGCCAAAAAGAACAGACGTCTAGCTTTCGAATTTCTTTGAGTTCCACTAAGATTTCAGATATGTTTGCAACTAATGTGTTGCTAGTCAGGTCATTTACGTTGTTGTTGTTGTTGACCACAACCACAACTGGCTGCATTTTGTTAAATATTCCAATATTTCTGGTTCAATATGGAATCCTGGGCCGGTTTTTTCAAAGCCAGATTAAGATAACCCAGGGTTAGTGCGAAATTTGAATTCAGATACGAGAGCTTAAAAAGCAAACGCATGTTAACTCTTTTTGTCTACATTTGTCGTGTGGGTCTTTAGGCAACAGTCTGATACCTTAGGGAATCGGTGAAACGAAGGCAAACGAACAGACAAGGAACAGAATTTCGGTAATCAAGCACAGATATATTTCAATATGGCGATCCGATCATACAGTACTTTCCATGTGACTTGCGCCCGCATACATTTATGATATGACCGCATAACATGCTGAGTTAAACAATAACAAGGTTCAAATGTCAAGTTCAGTCTATTCGACAACATTCTGATGATTGGATGCTCTAAAAAGAAAAGCGAAAATTATCGGAGAAATTGCATTTGAGCAAAAGAAAAAGAAACCCGAATTAAAATTTAACCCTGGGTTAGCGCTAATCGGCCATCGAACAACTGGGCCCTGGAATTTGCTAATTAATTAAAGCATCCAGATTACATCTCAGAGTACGTGAATTTTCAGAATTTTCCAGAGGGCATGTTCCCGGACCCCCTAGCATTTTGCGCCTTAGAAAAACGCGCCCATATTGTATCTCCCCTCAATATGCTCCACCAAGGCTTACAAACAAAACATGCCTAGGAATGCCCCTGATCATGCAATTTTAGGTGATTTCGAGACTGACCAATTGGTCATTCAATTTAAGCCATGTTGCACGAGGCAGTATTTCCTGCAGCCATAAGTGTACGGGCAACCTTCGAAATTGGGGGAGAGATTGAACGTCCTGCCGGAAAATATTACACAATGCCCGATTGTGCGAGCATAAAACCGGTATAAAACGCCCAAAACTTATTGCGATTATTGAAACTTTACAATTCAAAACTAGTTCGTCGACTGAAACTTGTCAGTACATTGTAGGTTGTCGCCGTCGCACAAGAGAAGCAGATAGCGAAAAATCCGATTAAGTAATCTACCATTTCATATTAACACCAGCTTGATACAAACAGACGGTTTTGTTCGTTGCTTTTTTTCCAACCGCTGTTGCCCGAATCGGGCGGACCCTCAGCCCCTCTCCCACCCACTCCCGCCA
Source organism: Blastomussa wellsi (assembly GCA_947652115.1). NCBI lineage: Eukaryota > Metazoa > Cnidaria > Anthozoa > Scleractinia > Plerogyridae > Blastomussa > Blastomussa wellsi. Next base: position 20,603,060 of record OX393568.1, on the reverse strand, counting down.
CCCCCCCCCCCCCCGCCCCTAGACATCCCGCCTCGTACTTCTATGCCTGCAACTTGCAATGCACCGAAAACGTTGAAATTGACCTTGAAATTTCACGCGCTCGCAGCAACTTGTCTCGAAACGTTACGATAAGAAGACGATGGTTCCCGTGGGGAGGACTCGAATATGAAAGGGGCGGGGATGCTCATCGTCTCGGTTAGGGGTGTAAATTTCGGATTTTGGTCTCACTTATAGTGTTCTGGGAAAAACGTTTTAGTGGTCAAAAAAAGCTTGGGCCACGACCAGATCGGTCTCCTTTGGGGGTTTAATTCAAAATTTCATACGAGCATGTAAGCCCCTTTCATATGCGATTCCCCCCCGAGGATGGTTCTACTTTTCTTGCAACGCGAAACACAACATTTGTTGCATTGGATGACTTTTAGTTGCGTTCTAAAGTGCTGGGAAAATTACCTCTTGTGACATGGCCTTATCTGAAATATCAGAACAACGGCTTAAAAACTGTAGAAGAACTTATAGTATTCCGTCAATAGGTATGTCCTTTTAATCGCATTTATGACAGTGTCAGGAGTTGTTGCAAGGTAGCGAGCTAGCTCTTTCTGCTTGCACAATCCTCATGCTCTTTAGCAGGCTTCGGTTTTGGCGCTCCACTTCACCATTTGTTTGTGCCCATTGTGGCGTAACCTTGCGGTGAAGGATACCATTATCAACAAGATATTGCTCAAATTCTTCAGACCGGAATTGTGGCTCGTTGTCGCTCGTTATGGTTACTGGCAAGCCATGAACAGTGAATATCTTCCCAAGGCGTGAGATAATCTGAGATGCATTAATTGACATCAAGATTTCTACTTCATAGTACCTAGAATAATATAGTCAATGACTGCAAGCCGGTACTCCCCTGTCGGCATAGGTCCCAGGAGATCCAAGGTTAAGTCCTGCCATTTGCCTAACAGCAGCTCAGTAGGAATCAAAGACTACTTGACATCTGTGAAACGACTGTACATACTGCTCAGCGTTTTTGTCGACAGCGAGCCACCATACTTTGGTCCTCAGTCTCAGTTTCGTAGCAAAAATTCCGGCATATCCCTCGTGTGCAATAGCTAGTACTTGCTGTACCCCAGCTGTTCAACCCCTCTAATTAATTAGCATGAGAGTCATAGGACGAAAGCTGACCAATAACATCTCCCTATTACAGCGATTACACAACTTATTGTTCCAGTGAAATTTACAAGAAGACGTATAGACATTTTGACACTTTTGAATTTCTGTTATACGTCATACATAACAATTAGCTTTACAGTTACTGGCTAGTAGTTTAGATTTATCAGCTTTCCCACGCACCCTCTTGAACTTCCAAGGCAGTTTATCTGATCCTGTTTGAGTTGAATTGTACGTGTCTACTCAATCATGTCTACTTCTGTGTAGTAAATATTGAGTCCGCAGATCATTTCAAAAAGATATTGTCTGAGCATTTTAGCCATAAATGAATATTAATAGGCCTTTTGCAACAAACGTTCACGTTGTACAAAATCCGCCATGTTGGAGGGCAAGCTTATTATTTCCGCACTGGGCCTGGGACAGCCAAAACAAAGAAAAGTCAAGCTTGACTGGCTGAGGTCGCTTTGTTTGGCTTTCCTAGTACGGGAATAATAATAATAATAAGCTTGCCCTCCAGCATGGTGGATTTTTTACCATGTGACCGTTTGTTGCAAAAGGCCTATTAGTAGTATATCCAAACTGGCCATTGTTTCACGGATCGCTGATTAAGAATTGGGAAATAATAGGACCCATTGTTCTATGTATGAACAATGAGGTGGATCCGGAGCGCAGGCCAGGATGGATATAAGGAAAAAGATGGGTGGGTGGGTGGGCACATGAACAGAAATATCAACCAGTCCTTCTAACACCCCACCCAACCCAAACACCCTATCACTTTTTCTCACAAGAACAAGCTTCGAACTGGCGGCCGTGAGTTTACGGGAAAACAGGAGGACACGAGGTGGAACAACGCATATTTATACTCTTGAATATATTAACCAGAGCGAGTCACATACTTTCCGTTACATTCCAGCGCTTAATCAGCTCCCGTTGGGAACATTGGCCAGTCTGAATAGTAGTATATCCAAACTGGCCATTGTTTCACGGATCGCTGATTAAGAATTGGGAAATAATAGGACCCATTGTTCTATGTATGAACAATGAGGTGGATCACTCCGCGAGGCAGTGGAACAGTCGTCCCATAGCGAAAAGAGCCCCCTCCCACACAAACATCCCATATTCCCATACCTCACAAACCTATCCCAAAACTTAATCCCAAACCTAATATCGCCTAAAGAGTTTGACCAGTAACCTTCCCAGCCGCCCTAAGGTGCATTCTCAGAGGGGGATTTGCGCGTCAAAGTGTCATCTTTAGGGAATGCCTGTACAAAGGTCTTCACGGAGTTCATGTCCTGATATAATCGAGTTAGATCAGAAGTAGGATTGTGCTCATCCACAGCCTCTGTCAACAGGGCACTTGGGCTGTCATGGCGAAGCACCTTCTCAAGTTGAATGTAGTAACTAGCTGTATGTGTGCTGTAGGCGGTTTCTGGGTAAGCATGCATTCATGGCCTGGGACTGATGCCCTAGCAACGGTCCCTGGGAGAGTTGTCCAGCGAACTACCCGTTCCCGAAATGATGCAGCTGCCGCCATTGGGTCAAAATCGGGCGAAATCTCCCAATCAGGTACCTGGAATTGCTGAATACATTGTCTTTTGGATGGCGGCTAAAGGGAAAACATAGAAAACAAAAAAAAAAGAAGAAACGAAGAAAAACGGGTGAGAACCAGAGTCCCCCAGGGACCAGCGAAGGGCAACAGTCCCGGCGCAACTGCAAGAGTCGGGCACAAAGGGCTTTAGAGAGCCCTGGGACAATTGACCCCACTGGACTTAAGGGACGAGAGGCATCTAAGCGTAAAAATGCACAGAAAAAGGGGTACAACAGATAATTAATTTGGACACATTTTATTTCAGCTCAAATAGCATACGAGGAGAAAAGGTGTACACGAAAAAAATACTTCAAATTAAGTCAAAGTCAATTAGAGGTCTGACGGCAGTTTCGGGCCATGTGCCCAAAACGGTGACACTTGTAACACCTGACATTTCTTGCCGTTGACCTCTGGGTACCCCCAGCCCCGGGGTATGGCCATTCCTGAGGGGGCCTGGGGTATGTTGGAGGACCATTTCCGGATTGCTGATGGGATACCACGGGCTTGTACATTTTGGCGACAGTCTTGGCGACTTCCTTCTCGATGTCGCTTCCCAAGATGTGTGTCACGAGATCACCCAGTCTAGGGCCGGGAGGCAGCTTCTTGCAATTAGTAAGAACCGCAGTATACGTTCTGAGATCAGGGTGTGCTGAACGGCGACCAACATCCTCCAGATGCTCCAAGGCCCCAATTAACGCGTAGGGGTCAAAAGCTTTGGGTGGACGGGATGCTAGCTGACGGACCATCAGCAGGGCCTGATCGACCATTGATGTCTGAGCTGCCTGCACTACTTGATCGCGGAGCTGTCTAACTTGATCCTAAGCAAAATACAAAGATTGGCGTTTAGTCGGTTATAAACAGAATTCACGTCTCTATTACTCATATCAAACACTCAAGTCAGCCAATCCCGACAGCAAGGTTTATATTTAGTATAAACAACCCCTATTGGATTACACAACACAACATCAAAATCCCTAGTGAGGAAATATGGTAACTCGGAAACTGAGCGAGGCTATAAATTTACCCACCCCTCAAAAATGATGAGTTAACCTCAAGCACATAAGGAACAGGACCGCGAGCAGCATTCATGCTAAGGCAGAGTAATCACAAGCCCAAATAAACAATAGGCGAAGCACCCGAATCTCAATTATCGGGATCTGCAAAAAATTTGACGAAGAAACAAATTCAGTATTTAGGACTGGAGTAAGTGGATTCAATAAACAGGCTCCAAGTAGTTTAACAAGACTGATTAACAACAATGAGCGTGTCCAGTCATAGAGTAAAATCAATGGAGTACAGAGTTCAGATACCAGTAAAATAATCTTGCCTAGACGGCACCAGAGATAAATTAAAATGCATTCCCAGCCCGAGAGGCCTAATGATACGTTTCAATTTACCGACTACGAAGCTCAGTTGGCACCAGCCCCACCTAACTGGGACATAATATAACTTCACTTAACGCATGTCCAGCCCGAGAGGCCCAAAACAAATAAATTTCCCTGAACACGAAGTCCAGTAAAACGCCAAACATACCGAGATGGCACCTGAAACACATTCAGTAAACGTGCCCAGCCCGAGAGGCCCACACTAGAATTAATTTCCCTGAACACGAAGTTCAGTAAAGGCCAAACACACCTAAATGGCACCTGAAAGACATTCAGTAAACGTGCCCGGCCCGAGAGGCCTAAAACTAGAATAAATTTCCCTGAACGCAAAGTTCAGCAAACGCCAAACAGACCTAAATGGCACCTGAAACACATTCAGTAAACGTGCCCAGCCCGAGAGGCCCAAAACTAAGATAAATTCCCCTGAACACGAAGTTCAGTAAACGCCAAACACACCTAAATGGCACCTGAAACACATTCAGTAAACGTGCCCGGCCCGAGAGGCCCAAACTAGAATAAATTTTCCTGAACACGAAGTCCAGTAAACGCCAAACATACCTAAAAGGCACCTGAAACACATTCAGTAAACGTGCCCGGCCCGAGAGGCCCAAAGAAACATTCTTCGCCGAACACCGAGTTCAGCAGTGACCAAAACAAGCATACAGATATAGCGAAGCGGTGAACCGAAATATAGTAAAGCAACTAACATGACCCAAGACCAAACTGCGACTATAAACAAGATGAATAAGGGATATTTACCTCTAAATTCATAGCTTGCTGCGGTTGCGCTTGTTGAGCTGGTTGTTGTGGCCGTTGAGGTTGTGCCGGAGCCGGAGCCAGTGGAGCCGGTGGAGCTGGTGGGGCCGGCGGACGTGGAACTTGAGCCACAAACGAGAGAACAGTAAACGAACAAGCTTCGAACTGGCGGCCGTGAGTTTACGGGAAAACAGGAGGACACGAGGTGGAACAACGCATATTTATACTCTTGAATATATTAACCAGAGCGAGTCACATACTTTCCGTTACATTCCAGCGCTTAATCAGCTCCCGTTGGGAACATTGGCCAGTCTGAATAGTGATGTATTTGGGATAAATTTATTAATTATTCATATTAATTATGTCTTGCGTGATGATGAACAGTGGCGAGGTCTTCATTAAAGCTCTATGTAAGTTGTATAATTAGTTGTATAATAAGGTGGAATACAATGGACGTCTCGTGATATTTCAATCTATGTCGTGCATAAATGATGGCTGTTTTAATTAATGAGGATGGAAAGCAATGATGTGTGTTACTGTATATATTGCTGGAAAGATGCGAAGCTTCTCACGAAGAGGACCTTCGAAATAGCGACGGCCAGAATCCAACTGAGAGGAAACTTGTTCCCCTCGGTTACTTCGTGAGTTCTCTTCATGTGCTATCCGCAAATGCAAGCAAGGTGAGATTCTCGAATTATTAAGATGGCCTGAGGGAAGTTCTTCATAATGAACGTAGTATATAGTCTTTCCTTAACTCAATCGTGTATCTTCTTGGATGTGTTCCAATAAAGAAATCTGGTGAAAAAAATCAGGGCTTCAACGGGATTCGAACCTGTGACCGCGAATACCGGACGATGGTCTACCTCTCGCGATGGTCACTTCTCACTTTCATACAGGTCACTGGTAAAAGATGAACTCTATGTTGTTAGCCACCTTTTGAATTCACCCTATATGTACGTTATTATTCGTTCAGAGCATAGTTAGTAGTGATCAGAGTTAACGAGATGAAAATTCGCGACGGGTTTATCCAGGCATGCGACCCTCTCCAGAGTTAAGGTAGAATTCCACTGAACGCACGACCGACATACATGTTGCCCATGGTTGTTAAAATGATCGTTATAGAGACAGTAGTGAATTAACAAATAACAATGTTTTTTCAACTTGATTAAAATAACATGTTGTGGATAAACGTACGCGTTCCTTTTCAGTAGTAAATTTTAGCGGCTGAGACGTTTCCGCAAACATGAACGGTTGAGAGATTAGCAAACAAGAATATTCAGGAATGACACTAAAACTGCAGTCTCTCTTCCAAATATTTTCAAATTAAATATAATGCTTTCATTGTCTCGAAACGTCCCAAAATTTGTTTTTAGCGCATAAATAATACTTTTTTTGTTTCAGTTTTCAGTTGTCATCCATGCACTGTACTGTTCCCGCCTGTTTTAGATGTGGTTAATCATGTGTAAACAGCTTCTTTATGCAGGCGTCTGCTGAAAATATTTAAATTTTTCATTTTTCCTAAGAACTGGAAACCGTGTATATTAAACATATAGAACGAGCAGTTTTTCGACAGCATATCGCAAATTCATACACTCAACGACACGTTTCAGTATCATGCATCGCTGCTTTTATATCAACATTTCTGAAAGCTAAGACAAACTGCACAACAATTTTAAACGACTTTACATGTACAGTTGAGTGAACATTTTGTGATCTTGTACTGAATAATAGTTAAAAGACGATTTTCTTCGACTTCTGTATAAAATAAGCAAGGATCTAACCAAATACACGGCCAATAGAACTTTTGCAACAAAGAGGCATACGGTACAAAATCCGCCATGCTGGAGGGTAAGCTTATTATTAATCCTGCACTGGCACATCCACAAAGAAGAAAAGTCAAGCTTGACTGGCGCTTTGTTTGGCTGACTCAGTGCAGGAATAATAATAAGCTTGCCCTCCAGCATTGACCATTTTCGCATTGCCCACAATACACTTTGTTTAACCCCCCTCCCCAAAAAAAAATTTTGCATAACCTTTGTTTTCCAATTCTCCTGGGTATTACAGTCGTCCCAAGTGTATCGGAAGACAATGCTTATGCAAAATTTTGGTGATAAACAAGGTGTATTGTGGGCAATGCGAAAATGGTCAATGGCGGATTTTGTACCATGTGACCGTTTGTTAATAAACACCATTAAACTACAAAAAAAATCTCGTCCCCAGGGCCCACTTGTCAGCACCAAGAACACGGGCTCCAGCCAGGACCGATTTTTGGAGCATGCGCATGGTGTATTGTTTTGATTCTCCGAGGGTATGTGGTCATGAACTCTGATAGCCACGTACACTCGATTGATTCGTATTTCCCCAAGTAAGGCTGTAAACACTCCATAGTACAGGTATAGTATAGTACTACCTGTATAATACAGGTAGTCTTTCTAATCCCGAACTTCTGGCATCCAAGTCGTATTTCAGGTATATCCCCAGTTGGTTAACTACATGGAAAGCTGTTTTACGGATCGCGTATTTCACCGCTAGTCGGGTAACGACAGTCTGACTGTATATTACAGGCGCGAAACTATGTTTAACAGACGTCCAAATGCAACCATCACATCAATTGGTAGCTAGGAAATTCTACGACAGATTTTTCAAGAAATAAACCTTAGGCCTCTCTAGATTTGTATCTGCTAATTTCATGACAGTAATTACCAAGATGTAAAGTATATGAAATAAATGGCTATGCAACTCACTGTACAATGCAAAATGTTCGCTAGAGTGACTCTGAAGATTCTTAGGTTAGGATAGTTGATGCACAAATAGTGAATGAGTTCAGTCAGACCATCTCCCACCTGAAGTACTGATGCTACCCATTAAAAACAGAAAATTCAGTGATCATAAAACTTTCAACTGTCCTGTAAAAATGTAAAATGGGGTTTGAAATCCTCTTCTTTCTATTGATAACCTGCTTGGCGGCAACTGAATGATATACTATCCAATGTCTTTATAGAGTGTTTTCAGAAGACGGCACGGCGGCCATATTGGTGTTCCAAAACAAAGAAACGGCGCCATATTGGTGTCCCAAAACAATCCTACGGGAATTGAATTCTATTGTTATGAAAATATCATCTATTGTTTCAGCAATCCAATCTTTTTGTTATTTTTTTAGCAAGTAAACTTCTGTTGCGATGGAAGATGAAGAACCCAACTTGGAAGATGAAGAAAGACTTAGTGATAACCCATGGAAAATTAAGTCAAGAACAATTTGGGCATTTGGTGCCATCGGCTTCGTGATAGATTTCTTTTTCGCCATGAACATCAGTGCCAGTCAAGACATCTTAGAAGCCACCACGATACCCACCTCTGTTGTTTTACTCGCAACAGCCGCCCCATCGTGTCTAGTAACTGTTGTTTACCCGTATTTTTATCAAAGAGTGTCAGTTTCTGTGGCGTGCTTTGTGATTTTTGTCCTCTCAGTGACTGGAATGCTGATAACATCACTTGTTCATGAGCCAAGCATCAAGATAATCGGAGTGTGCTTGGTGTCATGTGGGATCGGCGGCACAGAAACCGTGTTTTATCCTCTAACATCTTTCTTTGGGGGAAGCACGATAAACAGCTATGCTCTTGGTTCTGGAATCGCATTCATGGTCTCACCTTTATCCTACATAGGTAACGACATTTTAAGCACTAATTGTGAACATTGTTCACCATGGAAGCCATGAAAGAGATAGAATGGGGTGACAGCTAGGGTGGGCATGGAGGGAGTGGGTATATGGAAAGATAGTAATGGCGTTGACATCACACTTTTTGCCTGGCCAATCAGAGGCAAGCATTCGAATGGGTCGTGGAACTGGTCGTTTAAGTGTAGCATCCCTGGGGCACTCTTGCGACTTCTTGTCAAATGTCGCCCCTGGGTCTCCGAGGATTGCTGTCTGTAAGCTAAACAGAATCGCGAAGGTTATGAATACACTCCGGCTATTCGGAAACATAATGAAATGAAGAAATGAAAAGTTCTTCATTCGACTTACTTTCTTGTGTTCTCAAATTTTCGTCGTGTTATGATAAATTAAGGTGAAACACGAGGCCAAGTAAAAATGTTTTTCGATCCATAATATTGGGATGTAAATAAAATTAAAATAGCTCTTTTTGCGGTTGACCGAGCATTTTTTCGTTTGCAGGTCTGACAATGTTGGCTTGCTTGTCTCCACAAGTTTCGCTTCTTCTCGTCACAGCATTATGGACCCTACTTCCAATTTCATATATTGCAATGGACAAACCAAGCAAAAGTGATCATCAAAATCCTCATCCAACGTCATTCAAAGATATTCCTTACAGTCCAGTTGAATCGGATTCCAGCAATACTTCCGAAACAAAACTGTCTATTAATTCGATGATATCACTTGTATGGCAAACACAGCCACTTTTCATTGGATTGTTTTTGAGTATCGTTAGCAAACAGCTTCTTCTCAGCGATGTGGTGACAACAATAGCGTATTCTAACGTTCCAATTACACCAAGAAACCAATATCTGCTCTATGTGTTCGCATCTGGTGCTGGTGAACTCCTTGGGAGACCATATCTTGGCTACCTATCTTGCTGTGGAACCGAAGATAAGTTTTCGGTCAGGAAGCCATGGTTTCTTGTCTTGCTAAATGTGCTTGTTCTTATCCTCATGGTGTTTGTGTCCTGGTTTCGGTTTGGGTTTCTATATCATTTTTATATTTCTGCTGCACTAGTTGCGATCAACACTTTCCTGGCGGGGATGGTTTTCGCTAACAGTTTTCGATTTGCTGGTGAAGGTCTGAGTGTGTCAGAGAAGAGGTTTTGTCGTGCGTTATTGCCCGGTGCTTTATCGACAGGAAACGTGGCAGTCGCACTTATCGGTTTTACTGTAGAGTATCACTTACGAGAACATTGTGTGTACTCTTTTGACGACGCTGTTTGTTTTACAAGATCACCCACTGCATGGGATCCGTCAGTATCATGTGTACTATAGGGGCAAGATCATGCAATTTTAGGTGATTTCGAGACTGACCAATTAGTCATAATTATATAGCTACACCAATATCCATTATTGTCAACACACGCATTTTTTATTAATTTTTGCCAACTGTCCAAATTTAAAATAAATTGGACAGTTTTTGCTCCAACTGTCCAATTTAAAAAAAATCTGGATACCTTCCATAAACAAATCAATTGTCAAGAAAAACTAGTTTGGAGGGCGAAACATTTGCCATGTTCATATATTTTTGGATGCTATATAATTAATAGGTAACAGGACTACATGCTAGTCCAATTTGAAACTATAATTTGGTTTTATCAACTGGGTTCATAATGTCAATTGGCCACCGTAAAGAGATTCAATTGCTGACGTTTCGAGCGTTAGCCCTTCGTCGGAGCGAATCAAGGAATTGTGGGTCGTGTGTTTCTTTTTTACAGAAAGATGGCGCTTGGCTATTGGCTGGTGCCTGCTAACGTGAAAACAACGGAATAAATTAGTTGAATGAAAAGCGTTCGTTGATACCATGAGGATTAAAAGTGCCGATTTCAAAAATATATTTTTTTTGTTCTAGAGTTTTACGGCTTTCCGTGTTTCCTTGGTGAAGGGAAAGGCCGCAGACTGCCATATGTTGCTTAGAATGATTTGGGAGATTGAAGTGTCTCGCGACCGGTTTCGATGCGTTTTTGTCGTCTTTCTCTACATCACGAAGGTGTTCTCAGAATCGGTCGCCAAGTCGTCTCCCTGTTCCCTGTTCTCGTTTTGTTCATTTTCTGTTTGCACGAGACCCAAACCACCGCTTCACATTATAATTGCCGCAAAAAAGGCAATGAAACGAAACCTGTTGAATTTTTTTCACCGAAAACAACATCTACTGCCCTTTTAGTGGAACTATTACAAAGAAGGTTTTCAAGGAATGCGGATGCGGATTTGAACGAAAATAGTGGCGGAGTGACGGAATTGGCCAAAATATAGCACGGATTGGCGGATTCACGTATCCCTATTCGCCCCCTCTTAAGTCGTATTAAAAATGCTTCTGATGGACCAACAGGAAGACATCAAATGAATTGTGGCTCAGAGAGTAAACCATAATGAATTTCTGGTGATATTTTCAACGAATGGCTATAGAACTTGAAAAAACTGGCAAGTTTTTTTCAAATTTCATCCTTGCCATCCTAAGTGATAGGCGGCAATAAACAGTTTCAGTGTAGTGATATAGTCCTAGGTAACAAAACTACACCATTATTTTTGGGTTTCCATTGATACAGAAACATATTTCAGCATTTTAAAATACCGTGACATTGCCCCTTTAAACAACAAGACCTTCGCAATTTTCACGCTTATTGAAACTTTATAATTCAAAAACAGTTCGTCGACTGAAACTTGTAAGTACATTGTAGGTTGTCGCCTGGCACACGAGAAGCAGGAAATGTAATAAGCAATATACCATTTCATATTAACACCAGCTTCATACAAACAGACGGTTTTGTTTGTTAGAGGGGGTAAGTTTCTAAAGAAACTGTGGTGCTGCGTCGGTGGGAAGTATAACAATATAATTTGGTTTTATCAACTGGGTTGATAATGTCAATTGGCCACCGTAAAGAGATTCAAGAGCTGACGTTTTGTTAGTTTTCTTGCAACTGCTGTTGCCCGAATCGAGAGGTTGCAGCCCACCCTCCACACTCGACACCCCGGCTCGTACTTATATGCCTACAACTTGCAATGCAACGATGACGAGTGAAAAACGTTCAAATTTGTCTTGAAATTTCACACGCGTATGGCAACTTGTCTCGCAATGTTACCAAAAGAAGTGGATGCTTCAGGGATCCCAAACGGTGTATTGGATTTTACAATCATTTCACAAATGATTATTAAAGCTAATGCAGCGTTTGAGTTTACATGTGGCGCAACGCAACATTTGTTGCATTGGACTACTCTTGTTTCGTTACAAAGTGCTGGAAAAATTGCCTCTTGTGACATGGCCTTAACTGAAATATCAGAACAACGCCTTAAAAACTGTAGAAGATCTCAAACGAAACAAGTCGAAAAAGTTAAACAAGGGGTACGGATGGGATAAATTGTAGAGGATTGAAACTGGTTGTATTTGGGTAAACTTAAAAAATGTAGACCCGACATTTTTCAAGTTTATCTCAGTTTCTATAAGGATCTCATTTATAAAGCATGGAAAGCATCGTTCCTTGTTACCACTGAGCGTGCAGAATCCCATCACCAATGTAATGGGCTCCTGGAGCGTGCTACTATGATAAAATTTGCATGTCTCCAATCTAAGCCACTTTAAAGCATTAGAAAGTAATTTGCCGCTTACTTTTTTGAAATGTCTTTCTTCGTTACAGAGATATTCAAGTTTTTAGATATGCAAATTAGCTAAGTGATGACGTACATTACATGCTCAACCAAATTTTAATCAAATTGATGAAGAAAACATTCCTGACCCAGTTTGTATCAGAAATGTTCGATTCTTTGCATCATGACTCTACTAGGTCAGTTATGTTACCCTGGCAACATGCTGGGTCCCAGACCTCCCCAATGTTCTAGGCTATGCTTGCCATTTTTGGCCGTCAATCTTGATATTCAGTCTCAATGACTCCAGATCTACATCGTTTCACAAGCATATTTATGTGTTAGGTAGGTTCTTTAGCCTGGTCTAAAAGGCTATTTTCTAAACGAACGGAGGACTGGGTACTGTTTCGTTAATACAATGAATTTGTTGATTGATTTTGATTTATTTTGATTGACTACGCCAGCCTTTGAGCTCGGATGACTTGGATTTGTAGATACGTGTATGTTTGTCCTGTTCGCTGACCTGTTTCGCTTACCACTTTTCTGCTGTTTTCTGGCCTGCTGACCTGTGTTTACTGTAAAACAATCTTATTGGATATCGTCAAAGAAGTAAGTGTTCAGTGCTGAAATTCTGACTTAAAACGATTTATAATATAGATTGGACTCTGCGCGCGCTCTGATTGGTCAAAAACCCATGTTTTATCAGAGTATAAAACATAGCAAAGGCGTGTTTTATTGTTTTTCGTCAGCTTTACTCCAGTGAAAATTCGTAAGGGATGGCGCCGAACATTTTCCATGAAGAAATTCCGGACAAAATTCTGAGTCAAGCTGCAGAGATTGTTGAAGAAGCTTCTAAGTTCGAGATTTAAAGTAGAACAAGCGAAATAAAACTCCTTCAGTTTATCGATCGTGCGTGTTTTGGTGTTTTTACTCGCGGCTGTGTCTCGTGTTTTCTACATTTCCCTCGTGTTCTCAAATGCCCGTTGTGTTTTCTGACAGTATAATACATGGCTTAGGCTTCTTTATTTGTTAAGTAATTTAACCCGCGCGTTTTATGCACCAATCGACTCTTTCCAGTTTCTCAATGAAATTTGTATTATAAAATCTTCAAATAATACGATTCCGTAATGGCGTAGCGCTAATCGACAGCGACCATGGATGAAGCTGCACTAAAACAAGCGAAGACCTACCGACGTACAGGAAAATCGGCCTTCACAAGTGTTGGAAATTCATTGGTACATACCACAGAACACAAATGGCCTTCGAATGAGGTAAGAGAAGTCTTAGCTTAGTTAAGAAGCAGGGAACATATTAGAATTTAGTGGCTAAACACGAGGATTATGCCAAGAACATTGAAGATGATAGCAGGTACGAAATTAAAGAACTGAGTTGAAGTATTAAAGAATTAGAGAATTACATCAACATTGCAATTATAAGATTTGTGTGGTCAAGTTAGATTGTCTGTTTTCCCATGAAACAGTACAAATATTTAAAATCGATTGAAACGAAAAATTGAACCTGGCACGTAAGAGATCATCCAAAATAATGTAAAAACACCAAAAAACTTAAGCGTTATTGGCTTAAACTCATCAGTATAGTACACCTTTGCAAAGTTGACATTTAAGAGAGCTTTGTATGGTTTGGAGGGACGCCTGTCTCTCCAAACCATACAAAGCTCTCCAAATTTCAACTTTTCAAACATGTTCTGCATCTGTGCGTTTTAGCTAATAACGCTGAAATTTAGTAAAGTTACGTTATTTTGCATGGCCTTTCTATAACCAGGCTCAATTTGTCGTTTCAATCGATTTTAAATTTTTGTATCCAATCCCCTGCTCGTTTAGAAAATAGCTTATTTTTCTGGGCTAAAAAACACTCAAATACTATTTAGAGCAAATCGCGGCCAACTTATATTTTGTAACCGCCATTGATCGGTGTCACGCAACAGACTCAAACATCGGGTGGTCCGCCTGTGGACTTGGCCGCCAAATTCAAACCGTCAGCGTAGCGGCCGCGCCATTGTGACAAAATCACTCTCAACACTGGAGAGGCACAGGACAATTTTTATCATGCAAATTATACCGTGTTACGGACCCTGGGGAAGTTTGTAATTTTGAGTCCGAAAAGTAGTTTTTCGAAAGGTTAGGATAAACCAAGGCAAAGCCTATAGGACAGAAAAGCCTATAGGAAGAAAAATTATCGACGGCTTCCTTGAGGCAGTTTTTGGCAAGATTAGGCCATTTTTGTGGGATTTATGGAGCTTCGAGTGTGGACAGTTGGCGGATTAAGTTACTCGTAGGAAAACCTCAGAAGGTAAACTCGCCTAAATTAATGTTTTTAAATCTACCCCAGGACCACAGAGACATCAAAATAAAGCAAGGAAAACACAAGGTAAATAATTTTTGTTTGCATTCTTTTCCACACGTAGAATTTAGGGCAATTTAAATATACAACGTATGGGCCGCCTGTGAAGGGACCTCTGCTCGCAGGGTAGCGTTCGCGTTGGTTCCATTTAAAATCTGTTCACCGTGCTGACGAGCGCCAGTATTAGGGCGAAACAGCTGTCTACGGTTACAGCCCTGCTTTATCGGTTTTGGTTACGTTGAGGTCTCTCAAAGTCAATTTTTACGCAGCCTTGCAGTTTTGTGAATAAACCAGAAACCCTATCAAAGTGCATTTGCTTGCTGTGATATGATTTTAGAGTTCTTGTCACGTACTTGCACGTCGTTCTCTGTGTTGCGCCAACCAACACTGACTAAATTGGTTCGCAACACAACATAAATTTAACAGATTTAATTTGTGGTAAAAACGCAGAAAAGGTTCAAAATAAAAACGTTTTCAATCGACTCTGAGCCTGAGGAAAAGCGTTCTTAAAATTTTAGCTAATTAATTTCAATTCAGCCTCAAAAAGAGGTTCTTAAAAATAGAAAGAGTGTATACCGTTTAACATGGGCCTTACCTCAACTCAGGTTTCAAGTTTGAGGTAAAATAAATGGAAACCTCTTGGCTCAAAATATGTAGGCGACAATACATTTTACCAATGCAAATTAATTAATAGAATGAAACTTCATATCAACACCATGAACGTGTCGTATTGTAATGTTGTCTAAGCTGAGTCATCTCCCTTCTTAAGTCTGGCTAAGAGCTAGCTAAAGCCACGACACTACACCTATTGAATTTACTTGAATTTCTCACAGCAAAAATTTCAAATAGACTAAAAATAACCTTTTGATAATAATCCCAAGTAAAACGCAATGCATGTTAACGAGTACCACGACTTGTCCAGTTTCTCTCGATTGAATTGTATATTTTAGTGATCACTATCTTTACAGTAAATTACCGCGCTAGGTAGAGCGGTTTTTACTTAGAAATAGTGTTGCAATGGTCTAGACATGTTTGTGTAGTTGGGCAAATCTTGAATCTGCTGTGTTCTGTTGCAAGTCGCGAATATAAAACAATGAGGTCGTTTTCTTTTCTCAAATAGAAAATGGATTACACCCTTTTTTATTAGAACCTTTTTTAGAAGAACGTTGAGGTTGAAATTATCCAGCATTTTAAGAACGTATTAAGAACATTCCCCACGCTGAGACTCGATTAAGAACGTTTTTATTTTGCTCACTGTATATTCAAATATTGGTTAACGAAAAAGTCTTTGCTGCATGCACTCGCGCTCGCAGCAACTTGCCTCGCAACGTTAGGAAAAGAAGACGATAGTTCCCCGGGGAGGATTCCCCGGGGATGCTCATCGTCTCCCTTAGGGGTTGCAATGTCGGATTTTTGGCTCAGATAGTTTGTTCTGGGAAAAACGTTTAAAGTGCTACTATGATGAAATTTGGATGTCTCCAATCCAAGCCATTTTAAAGCATTAAAAAGTAAAAAGTAGTCTGCATTAAAAAGTAGTCTGCATAAGAAGAAAAATGCCGCTTACTTTTTTAAAAATATCTTTTTTCGTTACAGAGATATTCAAGTTTTTAAAATATGCAAATTAGCTAAGTGATGATGTCGTAGACTCAACCAAATTTTAATCAAATAAATGAAGAAAACATTTCTCACCCAGTTTGTATCAGAAATCTTTGATTCCTTGCATCATGACTCTACTAGGTGAGTTCTACAATATGAGATTAACAAATATGTTACCATGGCAATGTGCTGGGTCCCAGACCTCCCCAATGTTGAAGGCTATTCTGGCCTTTTCTGGCCATCGACTTTGATATTTCTCAATGACTCCAGATATACATCATTTCACAAGCATATTTATGTGGTAGGTAGATTCTTTGGCCTGGTTTAATTTTTCTGGGCTGAAAATCACTCAACTACTGAAAACAGATTCGTGGGGACTGGAAAAGAGTGGGTTGCCATGGAAACAAGATTTAGTTATAACCATAGGTGTGTAACCTAAAGAACTATTAGTATGCCAAGTTTCAATTGTCTTTGTAGAAAACTGACCGATATAGCCCTATTTATTTACTTGACATAAAATTGGGTTGAGTATATGACCAGATCAGTTTCCTAATTTGCATGTTTGGCCAAATTTTAAACTTGAATATCTCGGGAACTACTTCAGCTAATTGAAAACGGAAAACAGTATTTTTAATCTCGCATGAAGCATTGCATGATTCCCCTCAAAAAGCAAGGTGTGAAAATTTGATCATAGTAGCACTTTAATTTACTCGATTCATAGAATCAAAGTTTTCATTGTTTCTTTTAGTGGTCAAAAAAAGCTTGGGCCAAGCCCAGATCGGTCTCCTTTGGGGGTTTAATTCAAAATTTCCGACGAGCATCCCCGCGTCTTTCATATGCGATTCCCCCGGAGATGGTTCTACTTTTCTTGCAAATTGAAACGCAACATTTATTACATTGGACGACTTTTTGTTGCGTTCCAAAGTGCTGTGAAAATTGCCTCGTGTGACATGGCCTTAACTGAAATATAACAATAACGGCTAAAAGCTGTAGAAGAACTTGTAGTATTCCGTCAATTGCTATGTCCTTTTAATCGCATTTATATTAACTAACAAACGAATTGAATCTACCTGAAGCTTACAAACGCTTCCCTTTCTACGTCGTTTATGGCCACGTGACCGACACAATGTTTCTCCTTTTCTTTACAAAAAGAACTAAATCTCAAAATAGATTCTAACGATCAACGCAACTGCAACTAAGTCCAGAGTTTTTCAGCTTTACACAGCTAATGTCGTTATCTCCATTGTACATGTTCGCACTGTTTCTTTCTTTCTTCCTTTCTTCCTAATACAATGCCAGTTTTCTTTCTGGGTTATTCTCATTTCCCATAGCGATCTGGAGGACACCTTTCCCGTTGTGACCTATGCTCTAATTCATATTCCTCCTGTAACTCGAGCTCATGATCACTCTTAGCACTTTGTTGCTCCCTTGTGGTAAATTTCTTCACTTCTGTGGCATTCCTTTGGTATTGAACTTTCTCAGGTGACTGTATCACGACACTATTGACCTTCTTCTCAACGCTTTCGTAAAGCTCACTTTCAAATTTGCCTGACAACTTGTTGGACTTTTTCTTCTTAAGGGACTGTGCAATAATTACCTGGAGGGGGGGGGGCGTAAAATGGGTTCCAAATGGCCAAAAATTAAGTCATACCCCCCTCTCGTTAAGCAAAAATTAACTTCAACCCCCCCTCACACAATAATAACATTAAGTTTGACCCCCCCCTCCCCCTCTCCCTTGGAAAAACAACTTCTCCCATTGATACAGTCCCAAACCGCGTGACAACAGCAACATTTCAAGGTGTGAAAATGAAGCGAAAAGCCTTAAGGAAAAGGTGGAAATTATTAAAGATAAAATTACAGCACATGATGACAGTCTTTTTAGTGAGAGAACAGGAAAGCTGCAAACAGGTCTCAAGTGCCACCATAAATTTAATTCAAACACTCTACACTTAATTTCAACTGGAATTCAAAATAATATTGATAGACTGATTGAGGACCTTGAAACTGCAACAAATAAATACAGGGCCACCTATTCTATTGGTTCCAAAAGTAATGCATCAATATCCAGAAGAAAGAAAGAAGGGAAAAGAAAAGCCAAAAAGAGGAGTTCTTTGGCTGTGGAAAATCGAAAGGGTAGAGCTTCTGTTATTTTTCGTTCACTGGGAGGAACAGCAGTTGATGGAGAATATGAGCCAGAAAAATATGGAGTGCCACAGATTGATAATGTCGATCCAGATATTATTGCTTTATTTACGTCTCGCACTGATAAAGCTTGTTTAGGAGACCTGTTAAACTCTAAGTGCTTTGTGGGAGAAGCTGAAGAGTTTGTTGAAGACTTTTTATCATCAAGCTCTTAAACACTAACAAAAACATGTATCATTTTGATAATATTCTCAAGTGAATTTCACTTGTTACCTGCATTTCCAGTTTTTTAATTATATCCATTGGTAAATCTAGAGGGGTGTAATGAGGTTGATGTGATACTTACCTTGGGCCTAAAATTCCGTACATTTATTGTCAATCAGAATTAATTTTGTTCTTGGTTTCCTGTTGGGGACATCCTCTACTTCTATAAATTCTAGATTTACCCCTGTTGTGTTACTCATAAATAGGGTAAAACATCAAGTCACCAGACATTTACATGAACTGCTGATGGTTTTGTTATTGCATGTAATAACTAGTTCTGTTCTATTTTATTTTATTCATGTTTTATTTGTATCATTGAAAATCAGTCCCAGATTGGTGAACTGCTCATGGCTGTGTTACTTTAAATGTTAGGTCATGCCATATGAAATTTATATAAATCAGTCCAGAAAAAAGTGAGTATAATTTTCAGTAAAATAATATCTTTGGTTTTTGAGTCATAAAGTCAGTTTTTTAGTTGCCCCCCCCCCCACTTATTTAGAAAATTACATGTTACCCCCCCTCCCTAAGGCTGTTAGTTTACATTGTGCCCCCCCCTCTCGTTTTACGGCCCCCCCCTCCAGGTAATTATTGCACAGTCCCTAAGGAGCACTTGGTATATATAGTTTCGCGCAACTCAGGTAGGCCTTTCCCGATTGCGCTGGTAGATCCTAAAAAAGTGCTGGCAAAAATGGTTAAAAGTGCTCAAAACCTCAAAATAGTGCTCAAAAAGTGCTAAAACTTGTGAACAGTTACCTCTAAGCTTTTCGTAAATATGTCAATTTTTAGTAGTGCAAAGCCTAGACATCAGATGATTGAGAAATTTGAGATGACACACACATGATACATCAGCCAATCAGAAACGTCTGTTCTCACGCAAGGATAATTCCACGTGCCTTTCCATGACAACGGTCTTTTATTCTTGACAACACATTAGTTATTCAAAATTATGACCTGGAACACGAATGCTCGTTGCGAGCGACACACAGTTTTGGCTTTAAAATGTTTTAGAAGACATATGTTGCTCGAAATTTGCTCGAAATGTGAAATATTGCTCACATGTTGCCCAAAGTGCGACTAAGTGCTTAAGGCTGCTCAAAATGCAAAATAGTGCTCCAAACTCAAAAAAGTGGTCAAAAGGTGCTCAGCGCAATCGGGAAAGGCCTAAACTCAGGCATCTTTGTGCGTATTTTCCGACCAAACAATAACTCTAAGGGGCAAACTCCTGTGACAGTGTGAGGAGTTGTTGCAAGGTAGCGAACTAGCTCTTTCTGCTTGCACAACCCTCATGCTCTTTAGCAGGCTTCGGTTTTGGCGCTCCACTTCACCATTTGTTTGTGCCCATTGTGGCGTGACCTTGCGGTGAAGGATCCATTATCAACAAGATATTGCTCAAATTCTTCAGACCGGAATTGTGGTTCGTTGTCGCTCGTTATGGTTACTGGCAAGCCATGAACAGCGAATATCTTCTCAAGGCGTGAGATAATCTGAGATGCATTAATTGACATCAAGATTTCTACTTCATAGTACCTAGAATAATATAGTCAATGACTGCAATCCGGTACTCCCCTGTCGGCATAGGTCCCAGGAGATCCAAGGATAAGTCCTGCCATTTGCCTAACAGCAGCTCAGTAGGAATTAATGACTACTTGACATCTGTGAAACGACTGTACATACTGCTCAGCGTTTTTGTCGACAGCGGGCCACCATACTTTCGTCCTCAGTCTCAGTTTCGTAGCAACAATTCCGGCATATCCCTCGTGTGCAATAGCTAGTACTTGCTGTACCCCAGCTGTTCAACCCCTCCAATTAATTATTTAGCATGAGAGTCATAGGACGAAAGCTGACCAATAACATCTCTCTATTACAGCGATTATACAAGTTATTGTTCCAGTGAAATTTAAAAAAATACGTATAGACATTTTGACACTTTTGAATTTCTGTTATACGTCATACATAGCAGTTAGCTTTAAAGTTACTGGCTAGTAGTTTAGATTTATCAGCTTTCCCACGCACCCTCTTGAACTTCCAAGGCAGTTTATGTGATCCGGTTTAAGTTAAATTGTACGTGTCTACTCAATCATGTCTACTTCTGTGTAGTAAATATTGAGTCCGCAGATCATTTCAAAAAGGTATTGTCTAAGCATTTTAGCCATAAATGAATATTACTAGGCCTTTTGAAACAAACGGTCACATGGTAAAAAATCCGCTATGCTGGAGGGCAAGGTTATTATTCCCGCACTAGGCCTCGGACAGCCAAAACAAAGAAAAGTCAAGCTTGACTGGCTGAGGTCGCTTTGTTTGGCTTTCCTAGTACATGTACGGGAAAAATAATAATAATAAGCTTGCCCTCCAGCATGGTGGATTTTTTTACCATGTGACCGTTTGTTGCAAAAGGCCTATTAGTGATGTATTTAGGATAAATTTATTAATTATTCATATTAATTATGTCTTGCGTGATGATGAACAGTGGCGAGGTCTTCATTAAAAGCTCTATGTAAGTTGTATAAGTAGTTGTATAATAAGGTGCATTACAATGGGACGTCTCATGATATTTCAATTTATGTCGTGCATAAATAATGACTGTTTTAATTAATGAGGATGGAAAGCAATGATGTGTGTTACTGTATATATTGCTGGAAAGAGGCGAAGCTTCTCACGAAGAGGACCTTCGAAATAGCGACGGCCAGAATCCAACTGAGAGGAAACTTGTTCCCCTCGGTTACTTCGTGAGTTCTCTTCATGTGCTATCCGCAAATGCAAGCAAGGTGAGATTCTCGAATTAATTAGATGGCCTAAGGGAAGTTCTTCATAATGAACCTAGTATATAGTCTTGTTTTTTTTTCCTTAACTCAAGCGTTTATCTTCTTGGATGTGTTCCATTTTATACCTGGAATAATGAAATCTGGTAAAAAAAAATCAGGGCTTCAACGGGATTCGAACCTTTGACCTCTCGCGATGGTCACTTCTCACTTTCATACAGGTCACGGCCTTGTTTGCACTGGTAAAAGATGAACTCTATGTTGTGAGCCACCTTTTGAATCCACCCTATATGGACGTTATTATTCGTTCAGAGCATAGTTAGTAGTGATCAGAGTTAGCGAGATGAAAATTCGCGACGGGTTTATCCAGGCGTGCGACCCTCACCAGAGTTAAGGTGGAATTCCACTGAACGCACGACCATATAGAACGAGCAGTTTTTCGACAGCATATCGCAAATTCATGCACTTAACCGGACACGTTTCAGTATCATGCATCGCTGCTTTTATATCAAAATTTCTGAAAGCTAAGACAAATTGCACAACAATTTTAAACGACTTTGCATGTACAGTTAAGTGAACATTTAATATCTGATCCTGTACTGAATAATAGTTAAAAGACTATTTTCTTCGACTTCTGTATAAAATAAGCAAGGATCTAACCAAATACACGGCCAATAGAACTTTTGCAGCAAACAGTCATACGGTACAAAATCCGCCATGCTGGAGGGTAAGCTTATTGTTAATCCGGCACTGGCACATCCACAAAGAAGAAAAGTCAAGCTTGACTGGCGCTTTGTTTGGCTGACTCAGTGCAGGATTAATAATAAGCTTGCCCTCCAGCATTGACCATTTTCGCATTGTCCACAATACGCCTTGTTTACCCTCTCCAAAATTTTGCATAACCTTTGTTTTCGAATTCTCCTGGGTATTACAGTCGTCCCAAGTGAATCGGAAGACAATGCTTATTCAAAATTTTGGTGATAAACAAGGTGTATTGTGGGCAATGCGAAAATGGTCAAGTAGTATTATTTGGAAAATAAATACACGTGATGCTAGCGAGGGAAGACTTTCTGCACTGCATAACCTACCAGTGAAAGCTAAGATTCCAGCTTGTTTTTGTTTGTGTAAATAACAATAAAATTTTAATTTGTTCACTCGTGAAGTCCGTGAAGCTTAATTAATTTCATTCGTCATGCAAGTTTGCAAGAATCCATGTCAATCTCTGTGAAAGCAGTGAAGGCGACGATTTTTTGTTTAATTTGGCAAGTTGTGTGGCGGAATTTGATTCTCGGGAAAAAAAATAACTGCCGAACGCTTCAGTATTTTCTGGCAAATGTAACAAGGCAGGACACAGGACGAATTCCTAACAGGAAAATCCGAGTTTTGTTTTCAACACGGACTAGCATACAAGTGAAATTTCACTCTTAACTTTTCTTTCCGAAAGAAATTCCTGCACATTTATATAGTTTTATCAATCCAGGAACTTGTACTCGACAAATTATCATTCTTCGCTTAGGATAGTTGATGCACAAATAGTGAATGAGTTCAGTCAGACCATCTCCCACCTGAAGTACTGATGCTACCCATTAAAAACAGAAAATTCACTGATCATAAAACTTTCAACTGTCCTGTAAAAATGTAAAATGGGGTTTGAAATTCTCTTCTTTCTATTGATAACCTGTTTGGCGGCTACTGAATGATATACTATCCAATGTCTTTATAGAGTGTTTTCACATGACGTCACGGCGGCCATATTGGTGTTCTAAAACAAAGAAACGGCACCATATTGTCCCAAAACAATCCTCCGGGAATTGAATTCTATTGTTATGGAAAAATCATCTATTGTTTCAGCAATCCAATCTATTTGTTATTTTTTTAGCAAGTAAACTTCTCTTGCGATGGAAGATGAAGAACACAACTTGGAAGATGAAGAATGTGATAACGCATGGAAAATTAAGTCAAGAACAATTTGGGCATTTGGTGCCATCGGCTTCGTGATAGATTTCTTTTTCGCCATGAACATCAGTGCCAGTCAAGACATCTTAGAAGCCACCACGATACCCACCTCTGTTGTTTTACTCGCAACAGCTGGCCCAGCGTGTTTAGTAACTGTTGTTTACCCGTATTTTTTTCAAAGAGTATCGGCTTCTGTGGCGTGCTGTGTGATTTTTTTCCTCTCAGTGACTGGAATGCTGATAACATCACTTGTTCATGAGCCAAGCATCAAGATAATCGGAGTGAGCTTGGTGTCATGTGGGATCGGCGGCACGGAAACCGTGTTTTATCCTCTAACATCTTTCTTTGGGGGAAGCACGATAAACAGCTATGCTCTTGGTTCTGGAATCGCATTCATGGTCTCACCTTTATCCTACATAGGTAACGACATTTTAAGCACTAATTGTGAACATTGTTCACCATGGAAGCCATGAAAGAGGTAGAATGGGGTGACAGCTAGGGTGGGCATGGAGGGAGTGGGTATATGGAAAGGGTTTTGCACGCCCAAACACGATGCAGATCTGTGCATTGGCGTGGATTTATCGCTGGGCACAAAACATTCTCGTCCCCAGAGGCCGCGATCCTTTTGGTCAGCACCAAGAATCACGACCTCTGGCCGTCTCCAAAACCGGAAGTCCGCGAAACACGGGCTTATTGTCGAATCTGACAATTCTGATTGGCTGAAAACTACAGAACGAGTACTCTGCGCATGCTCACAATCTGGGGGTGGCCAGAGGTCGTGATTATTGGTGCTGACCAAAAGGATCGCGGCCTCTGGGAACGAGAATGGGCACAAAAAACTGTGGAAAATCAGGACTGGGCCCTCGGGACTCCGGGTCGCCGGGCCGTGGGCCGGTGGGCCGCGGGCCGCTGGGCCGTCGCGGGCCGCTTGGCCGCGGGCCTGCTTTTTGCTAAACCCTATTGAAAGACAATAATGGCGTTGACATCACACTTTTTGCCTGGCCAATCAGAGGCAAGCATTCGAATGAGTCGTGGAACTGGTCGTTTAAGTGTAGCATCCCTGGGGCACTCTTGCGACTTCAATCTTGTAAACTGTCGCCCCTGGGTCTCCGAGGATGGCTGTCTGTAAGCTAAACATGCAGAAGCGCGAACGTTGTGAATACACTCCAGGTTTTCGGAAACATAGTGAAATGACTCAGTTTACTTTCTTGTGTTCTCAAATGTTCGTCGTGTTACGATAAATTAAGGTGAAACACGAGGCCAAGCAAAAATGTTTTGCGATCCATAATATTGGGATGTAGATAAAATTATAATAGCTCTTTTTGCGGTTGACCTAGCATTTTTTCGTTTGTAGGTCTGACAATGTTGGCTTGCTTG
Source organism: Blastomussa wellsi (assembly GCA_947652115.1). Classification (NCBI taxonomy): domain Eukaryota; kingdom Metazoa; phylum Cnidaria; class Anthozoa; order Scleractinia; family Plerogyridae; genus Blastomussa; species Blastomussa wellsi. The sequence goes on along the minus strand of OX393568.1, from coordinate 20,578,427 downwards.
TCTCCACAAGTTTCGCTTCTTCTCGTCACAGCATTATGGACCCTACTTCCAATTTCATATATTGCAATGGACAAACCAAGCAAAAGTGATCAACAAAATCCTCATCCAACGTCATTCAAAGATATTCCTTACAGCCCAGTTGAATCGAATTCCAGCAATACTTCCGAAACAAAACTCTCTAGTAATGCGATGTTATCACTTGTATGGCAAACACAGCCACTTTTCATTGGACTGTTTGTGAGTATCGTTTGTAAACAACTTCTTGTCAGCGGTGTGGTGACAACAATAGCGTATTCTAACGTTCCAATTACACCAAGAAACCAATATCTGCTCTATGTGTTCGCATCTGGTGCTGGTGAACTCCTTGGGAGACCATATCTTGGCTACCTATCTTGCTGTGGAGCCGAAGATAAGTTTTCGGTCAGGAAACCATGGTTTCTTGTTTTGCTAAATGTGCTCGTTCTTATCCTCATGGTGTTTGTGTCCTGGTTTCGGTTTGGGTTTCTATCTCATTTTTATATTTCTGCTGCACTAGTTGCGATCAACACTTTCCTGGCAGGGATGGTTTTCGTCAACAGTTTTCAATTTGCTGGTGAAGGTCTGAGTGTGGCAGAGAAGGGGTTTTGTCGTGTGTTATTGCCCGGTGCTTTATGGACGGGAAACTTGGCAGTCGCACTGATCGGTTTTACTGTAGAGTATCACTTGCGAGAACATTGTGTGTACTCTTTTGACGACGCTGCTTGTTTTACAAGATCACCCACTGCGTGGGATCCGTCAGTGTCATGTGTTCTATAGGGGCAAGATCGTGCAATTTTAGGTGATTTTGAGACTGACCAATTGGTCGTTTAATTTAAGCCATGTTGCACGAGGCAGTATTTCCTGCAGCCATAAGTGTACGGGCACCCTTCGAACTTGGGGGAGGGCTTGAACTTCCTGCCCGAAAATATTACACTATACCCGAATGTACGAGCATAAAACCGGTATAAAACGCCCAAAACTTATTGTGCTTATTGAAACTTTACAATTCAAAAAGAGTTCGTCGACTGAAACTTGTAAGTACATTGTAGGTTGTCGCCGTGGCACAAGAGAAGCAGGTATCGAAAAATCCGATTAAGCAATCTACCATTTCATATTAACACCAGCTTGATACAAAGAGACGGTTTTGTTTGTTAGTATTTTTCCAACCGCTGTTGCCCGAATCGGGCGACCCCTGCATCCCCCCCTGGACACCCCGGCTCGTACTTCTATGCCTGCAACTTGCAATGCACCGAAAGCGTTGAAATTGACCTTGAAATTTCACGCGCTCCCAGCAACTTGTCTCGAAACGTTACGATAAGATATTTGATATTCGATTCTCCCCGGGAATGATTCTACTTTTCTTGCAACGCCAAACACAACATTTATTGCATTGCACGACTTTTTGTTGCGTTCCAAATTACTTGGAAAATTGCCTCGTGTGATATGTCAACTGAAATATCACAATAACGGCTAAAAACTGTAGAAGAACTTGTAGTATTCCGTCAATTGCTATGTCCTTTTAATCGCATTTATGTTAACCAACAAACGAATTGAATCTACCTGAAGTTTACAAACGCTTCCTTTT
>OX393568.1:20501824-20571824 GCA_947652115.1 Blastomussa wellsi | reverse complement strand
TGTATTTGGGATAAATTTATTAATTATTCATATTAATTATGTCTTGCGTGATGATGAACATTGGCGAGGTCTTCATTAAAAGCTCTATGTAAGTTGTATAATTAGTTGTATAATAAGGTGGAATACAATGGACGTCTCGTGATATTTCAATCTATGTCGTGCATAAATGATGGCTGTTTTAATTAATGAGGATGGAAAGCAATGATGTGTGTTACTGTATATATTGCTGGAAAGAGGCGAAGCTTCTCACGAAGAGGACCTTCGAAATAGCGACGGCCAGAATCCAACTGAGAGGAAACTTGTTCCCCTCGGTTACTTCGTGAGTTCTCTTCATGTGCTATCCGCAAATGCAAGCAAGGTGAGATTCTCGAATTATTAAGATGGCCTGAGGGAAGTTCTTCATAATGAACGTAGTATATAGTCTTTCCTTAACTCAATCGTGTATCTTCTTGGATGTGTTCCATTTTATACCTGGAATAAAGAAATCTGGTGAAAAAAAATCAGGGCTTCAACGGGATTCGAACCTGTGACCGCGAATACCGGACGATGGTCTACCTCTCGCGATGGTCACTTCTCACTTTCATACAGGTCACTGGTAAAAGATGAACTCTATGTTGTTAGCCACCTTTTTAATTCACCCTATATGTACGTTATTATTCGTTCAGAGCATAGTTAGTAGTGATCAGAGTTAACGAGATGAAAATTCGCGACGGGTTTATCCAGGCATGCGACCCTCTCCAGAGTTAAGGTAGAATTCCACTGAACGCACGACCGACATACATGTTGCCCATGGTTGTTAAAATGATCGTTATAGAGACAGTAGTGAATTAACAAATAACAATGTTTTTTCAACTTGATTAAAATAACATGTTGTGGATAAACGTACGCGTTCCTTTTCAGTAGTAAATTTTAGCGGCTGAGACGTTTCCGCAAACATGAACGGTTGAGAGATTAGCAAACAAGAATATTCAGGAATGACACTGAAACTGCAGTCTCTCTTCCAAATATTTTCAAATTAAATATAATGCTTTCATTGTCTCGAAACGTCCCACAATTTGTTTTTAGCGCATAAATAATACTTTTTTTGTTTCAGTTTTCAGTTGTCATCCATGCACTGTACTGTTCCCGCCTGTTTTAGATGTGGTTAATCATGTGTAAACAGCTTCTTTATGCAGGCGTCTGCTGAAAATATTTAAATTTTTCATTTTTCCTAAGAACTGGAAACCGTGTATATTAAACATATAGAACGAGCAGTTTTTCGACATCATATCTCAAATTCATACACTCAACGACACGTTTCAGTATCATGCATCGCTGCTTTTATATCAACATTTCTGAAAGCTAAGACAAACTGCACAACAATTTTAAACGACTTTACATGTACAGTTGAGTGAACATTTTGTGATGTTGTACTGAATAATAGTTAAAAGACGATTTTCTTCGACTTCTGTATAAAATAAGCAAGGATCTAGCCAATTACACGGCCAATAGAACTTTTGCAACAAACAGGCATACGGTACAAAATCCGCCATGCTGGAGGGCAAGCTTATTATTAATCCTGCACTGGCACATCCACAAAGAAGAAAAGTCAAGCTTGACTGGCGCTTTGTTTGGCTGACTCAGTGCAGGAATAATAATAAGCTTGCCCTCCAGCATTGACCATTTTCGCATTGCCCACAATACACTTTGTTTAACCCCCCTCCCCAAAAAAAAATTTTGCATAACCTTTGTTTTCCAATTCTCCTGGGTATTACAGTCGTCCCAAGTGAATCGGAAGACAATGCTTATGCAAAATTTTGGTGATAAACAAGGTGTATTGTGGGCAATCTCGTCCCCAGGGCCCACTTGTCAGCACCAAGAACACGGGCTCCAGCCAGGACCGATTTTTGGAGCATGCGCATGGTGTATTGTTTTGATTCTCCGAGGGTATGTGGTCATGAACTCTGATAGCCACGTACACTCGATTGATTCGTATTTCCCCAAGTAAGGCTGTAAACACTCCATAGTACAGGTATAGTATAGTACTACCTGTATAATACAGGTAGTCTTTCTAATCCCGAACTTCTGGCATCCAAGTCGTATTTCAGGTATATCCCCAGTTGGTTAACTACATGGAAAGCTGTTTTACGGATCGCGTATTTCACCGCTAGTCGGGTAACGACAGTCTGACTGTATATTACAGGCGCGAAACTATGTTTAACAGACGTCCAAATGCAACCATCACATCAATTGGTAGCTAGGAAATTCTACGACAGATTTTTCAAGAAATAAACCTTAGGCCTCTCTAGATTTGTATCTGCTAATTTCATGACAGTAATTACCAAGATGTAAAGTATATGAAATAAATGGCTATGCAACTCACTGTACAATGCAAAATGTTCGCTAGAGTGACTCTGAAGATTCTTAGCTTAGGATAGTTGATGCACAAATAGTGAATGAGTTCAGTCAGACCATCTCCCACCTGAAGTACTGATGCTACCCATTAAAAACAGAAAATTCAGTGATCATAAAACTTTCAACTGTCCTGTAAAAATGTAAAATGGGGTTTGAAATCCTCTTCTTTCTATTGATAACCTGCTTGGCGGCAACTGAATGATATACTATCCAATGTCTTTATAGAGTGTTTTCAGAAGACGGCACGGCGGCCATATTGGTGTTCCAAAACAAAGAAACGGCGCCATATTGGTGTCCCAAAACAATCCTACGGGAATTGAATTCTATTGTTATGAAAATATCATCTATTGTTTCAGCAATCCAATCTTTTTGTTATTTTTTTAGCAAGTAAACTTCTGTTGCGATGGAAGATGAAGAACCCAACTTGGAAGATGAAGAAAGACTTAGTGATAACCCATGGAAAATTAAGTCAAGAACAATTTGGGCATTTGGTGCCATCGGCTTCGTGATAGATTTCTTTTTCGCCATGAACATCAGTGCCAGTCAAGACATCTTAGAAGCCACCACGATACCCACCTCTGTTGTTTTACTCGCAACAGCCGCCCCATCGTGTCTAGTAACTGTTGTTTACCCGTATTTTTATCAAAGAGTGTCAGTTTCTGTGGCGTGCTTTGTGATTTTTGTCCTCTCAGTGACTGGAATGCTGATAACATCACTTGTTCATGAGCCAAGCATCAAGATAATCGGAGTGTGCTTGGTGTCATGTGGGATCGGCGGCACAGAAACCGTGTTTTATCCTCTAACATCTTTCTTTGGGGGAAGCACGATAAACAGCTATGCTCTTGGTTCTGGAATCGCATTCATGGTCTCACCTTTATCCTACATAGGTAACGACATTTTAAGCACTAATTGTGAACATTGTTCACCATGGAAGCCATGAAAGAGATAGAATGGGGTGACAGCTAGGGTGGGCATGGAGGGAGTGGGTATATGGAAAGATAGTAATGGCGTTGACATCACACTTTTTGCCTGGCCAATCAGAGGCAAGCATTCGAATGGGTCGTGGAACTGGTCGTTTAAGTGTAGCATCCCTGGGGCACTCTTGCGACTTCTTGTCAAATGTCGCCCCTGGGTCTCCGAGGATTGCTGTCTGTAAGCTAAACAGAATCGCGAAGGTTATGAATACACTCCGGCTATTCGGAAACATAATGAAATGAAGAAATGAAAAGTTCTTCATTCGACTTACTTTCTTGTGTTCTCAAATTTTCGTCGTGTTATGATAAATTAAGGTGAAACACGAGGCCAAGTAAAAATGTTTTTCGATCCATAATATTGGGATGTAAATAAAATTAAAATAGCTCTTTTTGCGGTTGACCGAGCATTTTTTCGTTTGCAGGTCTGACAATGTTGGCTTGCTTGTCTCCACAAGTTTCGCTTCTTCTCGTCACAGCATTATGGACCCTACTTCCAATTTCATATATTGCAATGGACAAACCAAGCAAAAGTGATCATCAAAATCCTCATCCAACGTCATTCAAAGATATTCCTTACAGTCCAGTTGAATCGGATTCCAGCAATACTTCCGAAACAAAACTGTCTATTAATTCGATGATATCACTTGTATGGCAAACACAGCCACTTTTCATTGGATTGTTTTTGAGTATCGTTAGCAAACAGCTTCTTCTCAGCGATGTGGTGACAACAATAGCGTATTCTAACGTTCCAATTACACCAAGAAACCAATATCTGCTCTATGTGTTCGCATCTGGTGCTGGTGAACTCCTTGGGAGACCATATCTTGGCTACCTATCTTGCTGTGGAACCGAAGATAAGTTTTCGGTCAGGAAGCCATGGTTTCTTGTCTTGCTAAATGTGCTTGTTCTTATCCTCATGGTGTTTGTGTCCTGGTTTCGGTTTGGGTTTCTATATCATTTTTATATTTCTGCTGCACTAGTTGCGATCAACACTTTCCTGGCGGGGATGGTTTTCGCTAACAGTTTTCGATTTGCTGGTGAAGGTCTGAGTGTGTCAGAGAAGAGGTTTTGTCGTGCGTTATTGCCCGGTGCTTTATCGACAGGAAACGTGGCAGTCGCACTTATCGGTTTTACTGTAGAGTATCACTTACGAGAACATTGTGTGTACTCTTTTGACGACGCTGTTTGTTTTACAAGATCACCCACTGCATGGGATCCGTCAGTATCATGTGTACTATAGGGGCAAGATCATGCAATTTTAGGTGATTTCGAGACTGACCAATTAGTCATAATTATATAGCTACACCAATATCCATTATTGTCAACACACGCATTTTTTATTAATTTTTGCCAACTGTCCAAATTTAAAATAAATTGGACAGTTTTTGCTCCAACTGTCCAATTTAAAAAAAATCTGGATACCTTCCATAAACAAATCAATTGTCAAGAAAAACTAGTTTGGAGGGCGAAACATTTGCCATGTTCATATATTTTTGGATGCTATATAATTAATAGGTAACAGGACTACATGCTAGTCCAATTTGAAAATATAATTTGGTTTTATCAACTGGGTTCATAATGTCAATTGGCCACCGTAAAGAGATTCAATTGCTGACGTTTCGAGCGTTAGCCCTTCGTCGGAGCGAATCAAGGAATTGTGGGTCGTGTGTTTCTTTTTTACAGAAAGATGGCGCTTGGCTATTGGCTGGTGCCTGCTAACGTGAAAACAACGGAATAAATTAGTTGAATGAAAAGCGTTTGTTGATACCATGAGGATTAAAAGTGCCGATTTCAAAAATATTTTTTTTTCGTTCTAGAGTTTTACGGCTTTCCGTGTTTCCTTGGTGAAGGGAAAGGCCGCAGACTGCCATATGTTGCTTAGAATGATTTGGGAGATTGAAGTGTCTCGCGACCGGTTTCGATGCGTTTTTGTCGTCTTTCTCTACATCACGAAGGTGTTCTCAGAATCGGTCGCCAAGTCGTCTCCCTGTTCCCTGTTCTCGTTTTGTTCATTTTCTGTTTGCACGAGACCCAAACCACCGCTTCACATTATAATTGCCGCAAAAAAGGCAATGAAACGAAACCTGTTGAATTTTTTTCACCGAAAACAACATCTACTGCCCTTTTAGTGGAACTATTACAAAGAAAGTTTTCAAGGAATGCGGATGCGGATTTGAACGAAAATAGTGGCGGAGTGACGGAATTGGCCAAAATATAGCACGGATTGGCGGATTCACGTATCCCTATTCGCCCCCTCTTAAGTCGTATTCAAAATGCTCCTGATGGACCAACAGGAAGACATCAAATGAATTGTGGCTCAGAGAGTAAACCATAATTAATTTCTGGTGATATTTTCAACGAATGGCTATAGAACTTGAAAAAACTGGCAAGTTTTTTTCAAATTTCATCCTTGCCATCCTAAGTGATAGGCGGCAATAAACAGTTTCAGTGTAGTGATATAGTCCTAGGTAACAAAACTACACCATTATTTTTGGGTTTCAATTGATACAGAAACATATTTCAGCATTTTAAAATACCGTGACATTGCCCCTTTAAACAACAAGACCTTCGCAATTTTCACGCTTATTGAAACTTTACAATTCAAAAATAGTTCGTCGACTGAAACTTGTAAGTACATTGTAGGTTGTCGCCTGGCACACGAGAAGCAGGAAATGTAATAAGCAATATACCATTTCATATTAACACCAGCTTCATACAAACAGACGGTTTTGTTTGTTAGAGGGGGTAAGTTTCTAAAGAAACTGTGGTGCTGCGTCGGTGGGAGGTATAACAATATAATTTGGTTTTATCAACTGGGTTGATAATGTCAATTGGCCACCGTAAAGAGATTCAAGAGCTGACGTTTTGTTAGTTTTCTTGCAACTGCTGTTGCCCGAATCGAGAGGTTGCAGCCCACCCCCCACACTCGACACCCCGGCTCGTACTTCTATGCCTACAACTTGCAATGCAACGATGACGAGTGAAAAACGTTCAAATTTGTCTTGAAATTTCACACGCGTATGGCAACTTGTCTCGCAATGTTACCAAATGGTTCAGTGATCCTAAACGGTGTATTGGATTTTACAATCATTTCACAAATGATTATTCAGGCTAATAAAGCGTTTGGGTTTACATGTAGCGCAACGCAACATTTGTTGCATTGGACTACTCTTGTTTCGTTACAAAGTGCTGGGAAAATTGCCTCTTGTGACATGGCCTTAACTGAAATATCAGAACAACGCCTTAAAAACTGTAGAAGATCTCAAACGAAACAAGTCGAAAAAGTTAAACAAGGGGTACGGATTTGGTAATTGTAGAGGATTGAAACTGGTTGTATTTGGGTAAACTTAAAAAAATGTAGACCCGACATTTTTCAAGTTTGTCTTAGTTTCTATAAGGATCTCATTTATAAAGCATTGAAAGCATCGTTCCTTGTTATCCTGCCGCTATTTTGCCAATAACCACTGAGCTTGCAGAAGCCCATCACCAATGTAATGGGCTCCTGGAGGGTGCTACTATGATGAAATTTGCATGTCTCCAATCTAAGCCACTTTAAAGCATTAGAAAGTAATTTGCCGCTTACTTTTTTGAAATATCTTTTTTCGTTACAGAGATATTCAAGTTTTTAAATATGCAAATTAGCTAAGTGATGACGTACATAATATGCTCAACCAAATTTTAATCAAATTGATGAAGAAAACATTCCTGACCCAGTTTGTATCAGAAATGTTTGATTCTTTGATTCATGACTCTACTAGGTCAGTTATGTTACCCTGGCAACATGCTGGGTCCCAGACCTCCCAATGTTTTAGGCTATGCTTGCCATTTTTGGCCGTCAATCTTGATATTTCTCAATGACTCCAGATCTACATCATTTCACAAGGATATTTATGTGTTAGGTAGGTTCTTTAGCCTGGTCTAAAAGGCTATTTTCTAAACGAGCGGAGGTCTGGGTACTGTTTCGTTAATACAATGAACTATTGACTTGATTTGTTGTTTGATTTTGATTGATTTTGATTGACCACGCCAGCCTTTGAGCTCGGATGACTTGGATTTGTAGATACGTGTATGTTTGTCCTGTTCGCTGACCTGTTTCGCTTACCAGTTTTCTGCTGTTTTCTGGCCTGCTGACCTGTGTTTACTGTAAAACAATCTTATTGGATATCGTCAAAGAAGTAAGTGTTCAGTGCTGAAATTCTGACTTAAATCGATTTATAATATAGATTGGACTTTGCGCGCGCTCTGATTGGTCAAAAACCCATGTTTTATCAGAGTATAAAACATAGCAAAGGCGTGTTTTATTGTTTTTCGTCAGCTTTACTCCAGTGAAAATTCGTAAGGGATGGCGGCGAACATTTTCCATGAAGAAATTCTAGACAAAATTCTGAGTCAAGCTGCAGAGATTGTTGAAGAAGCTTCTTAGTTCGAGATGAAAGTAGAAGAAGCGAAGTAAAACTCCTTCAGTTTATCGATCGTGCGTGTTTTGGTATTTTTACTCGCTGCTGCGGTTCGTGTTTTCTACATTTCCCTCGTGTTCTCAAATGCCCGTTGTGTTTTCTGACAGTATAATACATGGCTTAGGCTTCTTTATTTGTTAAGTAATTTAACCCGCGCGTTTTATGTACCAATCGACTCTTTCCAGTTTCTCAATGAAATTTGTATTATAAAATCTTCAAATAATTATACGATTCCGTATTGGCGTAGCGCTAATCGACAGCTACCATGGATGAAACTGCACTAATTAAAAACAAGCGAAGACTTACCGACGCACAGCAAAACCGGCCTTCACAAGGGTTGGAAATTCATTGGTACATACCATAGAACACAAATGGCCTTCGAATTAGGTAAGAGAAGTCTTAGTTAAAAAGCAGGGAAAATATGAGAATTTAGTGGCTAAACACGAGGATTATGCCAAGAACATTAAAGACGATAACACGTTACAATTATACGATTTGCGTGGTCAAGTTAGATTGTCTGTTTTCCCCTGAAACAGGTACAAAAATTTAAAATCGATTGAAACAAAAAATTGAACCTGGCACGTAAAAGATCATCCAAAATTATGTAAAAATACCAAAAAATGTAAGCGTTATTGGCTTAAACTCAAACATATAGACCCTATTCATAAATGGCTGCCAGTTTAAAATACTCTTGTATTCATTTAAATTAGCCATACTAACTTCGTTTTTGAGTTGGTAATTCAAAATAATTTTTACTTTTGAACGAGGTTAGTGAGGCTAATTTAAATACATACAAAAGAATTTTTAAATTTTCGGCCATTTTTGAAAAGTTGACATTTAAGAGAGCTTTGTATGGTTTGGAGGGACGCCTATCTCTCCAAACCATACAAGGCTCTCCAGAGGAAGGAAAGGTCGAAGTCGTGGTGAAACTCAAACTGTCGGAGAGTGAGTGTTCTCTTTCACGTTGAGGTCTCGCAAAGCAAAATGTAGATGGCCTAACCATCTGAACATGAAAGACCTATGGTCCATGAAGGTAAACCGCGGACAAAAAGTTCGACTCGTCATTGCGGCATCTCACTATGTCGTTTCGTGGTTACAACTCTTCAATTGCAAATGTCGTTATGTCGTTTCCAGTTATCGTTTCGACATCGTCATGTCATTTCGTCCCGTCAACTGCATTATGGTTTGTCGTTTTTTCAGTGTTCCATTCGTCACGTAGTCATAGTTTCGTCGTTTCATGGTTTCGTTACGACGCTTCGTCTTTGCGTATGAACCGAGTTGACCTGGGAACGATACTTGCAACTTCTAGAGGGGAGGTAATTAATTACCCATTCTCGTCCCGATAGCCCTTTTCGTTTCTCTTAGCCGGAAGGGCCTTGGCACGAAAAACGAAGGGCTCTGGAGACATACGATTTCCAGTCCGAGATTCTAGGACTTCCGGACTTCATGTATATAGCATTGATGTTTCTACATGTTGTGTGTTGTAATAAGGCGGCCGGCGAACATTTTGACTTCCGTTTAAGATTTGTTTGTTCTCAACAGCCAATGAAGAAAATCGAATTTTTTGGAAAATCGTATGTCCCCAGAGCCCTTCGTTTTTCGTGCCAAGGCCCTTCCGGCTAAGAGAAACAAAAAGGGCTATGGGGACGAGAATGATTAATTACCTACATGTAACAAGTCACATGTTACGCACACCACCACGGAATCTTGAGTACGAACTACTTGTACGAGGTTTCAAAGACCCGCGGCCGCGTCAATAAGTACTCTCGGGATCAATATTCTACTTCTATGGAAGAGCTCAAAGAGGTTTTAAAAGACGCTTTAGAGCGCATCGATCGAATCAACTCTCCGTCTCCCTCAGACTCTGGCAATGCGGTTCCTTCCACGTCTGCAACTACTGTAACACGCACAGGGCCATCATCATTACAAGTACAGGCCAATTTCATGTTAGTGGCTTTTCTTTAGTTTGTTAATATTTCTGTTGTCAAATACAGCCCAACTTCACTTTCTCTAAAGAAGATCCATTAAATCATTTCTTGAAGTTTATACGTTGCAAATTCTCATTTTCTTTGGACAGTTGTACGTCTTGCATGAATTGTGAATTGGCGGGAGAAATATATTGTTTGTCTGTAATCAACTTTTTTTCTATTTTCCTCTGCTTTCGTTGGAGGCGCATCCAGTTGACTTGGCACAGGCTAACCACCCGATGTTTGAGTCTGTTGCGTGACGCCGATCAATGGCGGTTACAAAAGAAATATAGATGTCCATAAATAAGTTGGCCGTGATTTGATCTAAATACTAAGTCTATCCTACATGTTCAATAAACATTGAGGTGACATGTTCAATGAGTCTTGTGTGCTATTTTTTGCCCGTTCCGAGCCGTTTAAGGCGTCATTTCGCGAGATAATTTATCGACCCTTAGATCATATAGAACAGAAAGAGAGACAAGGCAGGCACACGACAGCCGGCGACCACGACCTTGTCCGGTTCAAGCCCAAACTGACGCTAAACCGTCATAATTCTCACCTCGAAAACTCCGGCATCTGATCGAGCACAAATTTCTTCGTACTTGAGCCGAGCTTGAGCTTCATCCTTCCAAAAGTTTCCCAGAAAAGCGATCCTGAAGTCCAAAAAACAGCTTTCTCAATATGATCGGTGCCAGATTCGTGCCCAAAGGAATGCGAGTCAATTCGAATCTACCAATCAACGCATCGCAACGCATGCTGCCGTTGGCCCGTTTGCAGTTCAAAAGCCCAAGGCCGCCTCCCATTGGTCGATTGGAATTAACTCGCATTCTTCCGATTCCTTTGGGCACGAAGAAATTTGTGCTCGATCAGATGCCGGCGTTTTCTAGGTGAGAATTATGATGGTTTAGCGTCGCCGGCTGTCGTGCTGCCTGACTTGTCTCTCTTTCTCTTCTATATGATCTAGGGGTCGATAAATTATCTCGCGAAATTAAATGACGCCTTAAACGGCACAGAACGGGCAAAAAATAGCACACAAGACTCATTTAACATGTCACCTCAACGTTTATTGAACATGTAGGATAAACGTAGTATTTAGAGCAAATCGCGGCCAACTTATTTTTTGTAACCGCCATTGATCGGTGTCACGCAACAGACTCAAACATCGGGTGGTCCGCCTGTGGACTTGGCTGCCAAATTCAAACTGTCAGCGTAGCGACCGCGCCTTTGTAACAAAATCACTCTCAAGACTGGAGAGGCACAGGACAATTTTTTCATGCAGATTATACCGTGTTACGGACCCTGCGGAAGTTTGAAATTTCCATTCCGAAAAGTAGTGTTTTTCGAAAGGTTAGGATAAACCTTGAGACCCGAGGCAAAGCCTATAGGAAGAAAAATTATCTGCGGCTTCCGTGAGGCAGTTTTGGCGAGATTACGCCATTTTTGTGGGATTTATGGAGCTTCGAGTGTGGACCGTTGGCGGATTAAGTTACTCGTAGGCAAACCTCAGAAGGTAAACTCGCCTAAATTAATGTCTTTAAATCGACCCCAGGACCACAGAGACATCAAAATAAAGCAAGGAAAACACAAGGTAAATAATTTTTGTTTGCATTCTTTTCCACACGTAGAATTTAGGGCAATTTAAATCACATACAAAGTATGGGCCGCCTGTGAAGGGACCTCTGCTCGCAGGGTAGCGTTCGCGTTGGTTCCATTTAAAATCTGTTCACCGTGCTGACGAGCGCCAGTATTAGAGCGAAACAGCTGTCCACGGTTACAGCCCTGCTTTATCGGTTTCGGTTGCGTTGAGGTCTCTCAAAAGTCAATTTTTACGTAGTATCAGCCTTGCAGTTTTGGGAATAAATCAGAAACCCTATCAAAGTGCATTTGCTTGCTGTGATATGATTTTCAAGTTCTTGTCACATACTTGCACGACGTTCTCTGTGTTGCGCCAACCAACACTGACTAAATTGGTTCGCAACACAACATAAATTTACCAGATTTAATTTGTGGCAAAAACGCAGAAAAGGTTCAAAATAAAAACGTTCTCAATCGACTCTGAGCCTGAGGAAAAGCGTTCTTAAAATTTTAGCTAATTAATTTCAATTCAGCCTCAAAAAGAGGTTCTTAAAAATAGAAAGAGTGCATACCGTTTAACATGGGCCTTACCTCAACTGAGGTTTCAAGTTTGAGGTAAAATAAATGGAAACCTCTTGGCTCAAAATATGTAGGCGACAATACATTTCACCAATGCAAATTAATTAATAGAATGAAACTTCATATCAACACCATGAACGTGTCGTATTGTCATGTTGTCTAAGCTGAGTCATCTCCCTTCTTAAGTCTGTCTAAGAGCTAGCTAAAGCCATGACACTACACGTATTTTATTTACTTTAATTTCTCACAGCAAAAATTTCAAATAGACTAAAAATAACCTTTTCATAATAATCCCAAGTAAAACGCATTTCACGTTAACGAGTACCACGACTTGAAAGTTGAAAGTAGAAAGAGTGTATACCGTTTGACATGGGACTTGCCTCAACTCAGGTTTCAAGTTTGAGGTAAAAAAATGGAACCTCTTAGCTCAAAATATGTAAATGGTTAACGAAAAAGTCTTTGCTGCATGCACTGCTTGTAAACTTTATCTGCGTTTTTGCCACAAAATCTGGTAAATTTATGTCCCGTTGCAAACTTCTATGTTTTAGTCCGCCTTAATTTATCGAAATACTATACCATGTAAATTTAAGAACATCATCTTTCTATCTTTACTTTCTAATAAATATTATCTTAAGAACGTTTTCAGCCTCAATTAGCAAAAAATGTAAGAACGCTTAGCCTCAGCTCCAAACGTAGACATTCTTATATAAAAAAGAGTGTATGTCTATTTATGACAGTGAAAGAGCTCAAGCTCAAAATATGTTCCAAAAAACACTTTAAACTTTATATTGAGATATTTATGCCGACAGATGCTTCTCTTTTGTTTATTAAATAAAATAGGAATGATTACTATTTACTCAATTGTGCTAACAGTCCCAACATAACTGTTTTTAAACGTGGCAAAAAGAAAATGAACTTAAATCGGTTTTCAATATAAAGATGTAGGACCCAGAACTAGAGCCGTTATAACTGAATATGAATGAGGTTTCGATGATCTTTCTCTTTTTGTCTCTGGTATATGCACTAAATGGCTCCTGTGTTCGTGTCGTGAGTTCACTTTTCTTCCAAAAATTAACAAATTCTTGCATATTATCATAATCATTTCAGCTGCCTTTAGCTTCCAATATCTGCATAAAAATTACATTGTAAAACAACAGAATAAGGTCGCACAAATCATTCTGCTCGTAGCGCCAGCAAGAGTAGATATCATTTCCATTACACCCTGATCACTTCTCTCAGTCGTTTGCTGAATTTTCACATTTTTCGCAAGCTGTTGCAATCCTGAATGCCTTTTGAGGTTACGGCGCTAGTACAAGGGCGTCCAGACGATTAACTGAAATCAAACCAAAAGGTTTTTTGTCTTGATATTTTTATTCTATCTGGTAAATTGTACTATTACAACGGTTTCGGACATTTTCCATATCCAGGGTCACCCAACGAACAAACTGTGTCAGAATTCATTCTGTTGCCCAAACAAATGAAAATATATGATATCGAAACATTTACAGGTGTTCTTGAGTGTTGCTGGGAGAATTTTATCAGTTCCTTTTTTCCCAGCACATGATCAATATTTTTTCCCAGCCAGCAATTACAACAAACATCAAACGAGCAGAAATGGCACTGAAAACCGTTGAAATCCGCTCTTCTCAAGCTCTCGTCGATCAGTTTCTTCAGTCCTCCTTCCAAGTTTCAATCGAAACGATCAATGAAAATTCCCATGAGAAAAAATTTGCTGAAACCTTTTGGCATCCAGCAACATTTGCGCTGGGGAACAGATAAAGTGAGTAACAGACTCGTTGGGTGCCCTGCATATTCCATTCAAGTGTTTAAAACATACAAAAACGCACATGATGATCTACGCTAAATGGAGTTGCCTAATTTGTTTTTTATTGACTCCTTTTCCATTAACCATCGTCCGGTGGCGGATTTCAAAAAATAACCTGAAAATTTAAACAATTATTTTTAGATAATCCACGATCCGACGACAACCGCTACATTTAAAGGATGGATTTCTTTTTCATTCAAGCTGGATTTTTTTTAATTTTTACTCCAATCTTATGTATTTTAATCCGAACAGCAACTGACGAACATTGAACACCAAAAAATTGAATCAAAAATAGCCAAGTGAACGTTGCGATAAAAAAGAGATACAGAAAAAAGAGACTTTATGTTAACTTGTTTTTCAATTAAGGTTCAGATTACCTAATCAAGATGAAGCTCTGGATCTCTCTGGGAGTTCTGTTTGTCGTCGCCATTGATAAGTTTGCTCAGGTAAACTGCAATTTTACATACATTTTATAGGGAATTTCTTGAAGCTCTTTACTTTTACTTTGCTTTAAGCATTTTCTGGACAGATCAGTCCAAGAGAGAAAGGCCCGAACAGGCTGTATAGCCCTTATTAAAGCACAAACCCATGAAATACAGAACACTGAACACTGAACCAAGGCCAGACCACAACGCCGTGCCCTAGCTCGATCATTTCTTTTAGATTGATTGGGTTGGGGACGTGACATGTTCACTTTTGTTGCAATATTACAATTCAACCAGTAATGTAGTTTATAATTCATTATTTACAACATTTACAGATACTTTTCAAATTAATGCCAAAAGCAATTCGTTAACGTTTACTCTCGCCATTTTAATTCCAGATTAAAAGCGCAGCAGTGCAAAGTAAGTATACAGCAGAAAACGTATTATTTAAATCTACCACATTGCCTTTTTGTTTGCACGTTACTGTTGAATTCTCTCCGTGAAAACATCAGAAAGATTGGGCAGTTCAAGAAGCAAATTCACCACGTATTTGAGTCATCGGATTCTCTCTGGTAAAACAGTATGATAAGCTTCATTCTAATTAACAATTAGATTATGAGCTCGAGATTTCTATGGGGTGATAGTTGATGAGGCCGAATAAATCGAGATCGAATAATCTAATTGTTTTAGTAAACACGGCGCCAAATGAAAAATATTCTAGTGTTCTAGCCTCAAATATGTCGGTGTGATGCCATAGAATCCTAGAGTATTCAAGGCGTACGCTATATACGCGAAGGACACCTGGAGTATTCAAGAGTATTCGATTTGAATACGTGATGCACACCCGGAGTGTTCAATTTGAATATGGAAAAACAGGCCGGATCCTAATAGGATATCCCAGGTGTATTTCGAATCAGGCGTACTAGAATACGTCGGAAAATTTCAGTATACGAGGCGTGTGCCGAGTCGTATTCGAGCGAATTCTGGCCCGAATATTTGGCTTTTCGCGTAGTGAAAAATCATAATAAACGAATCGCGTGTCGGTGAAAAAGGTTTAAATCTTCCTGCGAACTTCGCTAAAGCGCGAAGACGTCGCCATTTTGAAGACGACCTTCAGCCACTGCACTCTAATGGCTGATAGTGTGAAGTAGCTCAGCCAATCAGATTGCGGCATTTGGATTAGTATTATAGTAGATTTTTTACTAATTAATGTTATTTTAAATTGTAGTTCATTTAGAATGTAATTACTAAGATTTTTACCGAGTTTTAAATAAAGAAATCAATCAATCAATGTAAATCCCTCGGACCTACAAGCAAATAAAATGAACTCGCTGCAGGCTAACGTTTAAAAAAAATGCCACAATTATATAGGCAAGAAAAATTTAAAGAAAATAGTCATTTTCAATGGTGTCAGGTAGGCGAACGACAATTAGTTCTTTATTGTGAGCAACAAATTCATATCATATGAAGACACAGTGGGATCGAGGCCCCCTCTTCGCCTAGCGGTAAACGTCTTTTTTATTGATTGCAATGGCGTACACTTAAAATGGCATAAAATTGTACAATATACTTTCTCACAGTTACATATTCATACCGAGACGAAAAGCGGTAACGCTATCATTCAGTCGTGAAATCCAACGAACAAGCCTGGCGATAAGTTTTCGCTCGTGTTGGTTCTAGAAACCTCTAAATCCTTTTATCTTTACTTCAACTGTCAATAGAATTATCCTGAACTTAAAAAGACAAAAAAAAGGGGTGTCAGTAAAACGCGGGACCGGGGCCGGGGCCGGCCCGGCCCCGCGTTTTACTGACACCCAAAAAAAAGAGAAGTAAAAATCAAATACTGCCCGTTCTATCACGAAAATGCATTGTATCATTTTCATCCCCGTCACCGGGACGAAGTGTTCATATGGAAAAATTTCCAGGCTGGCCCGTCTTCCCAAATGAACACATCACTTGCACGCTGGTATGCATACAAATCAAAGAACAGTGGCTGCGGCCGCACTATCAAGTTAGCTGGGTTAATTTTTCAGAAACTTGGTTAAAATTTTCAAATAACTTAACTCGGTTAAACGTTGGTTGTGGTGAAGTTTTATATACAATTGAACACTACAATACAATATAATTCATTTTTCACCTCGGTGCTGTCAATCTCTAATCAAAACTAACGCTGGAACATCGAAATGTCATCAAATTCTTGTGTCGAATTATCTTTTGTAGCTCGCTCTCTCGGCTCTCTACCCTGTGGACCGGTCTCAGAGCCAGCTAATGGAGCAGTGGACTGTGAATATTACGCATCGTTTGATGGAAGTTTATGTTCCTTGTCATGCAACGAGGGTTTTGATTTCAAAGTCAGGCCAGCTGCATATTATATTTGCTTTACGTCGGGGAATTGGTACGTTTGGGACCCGGATCCTAGTTTCGCGAGAATGCCATGGCCAGATTGTGTCGGTAAGAAAAGATCTTTGTAATCGCTGTTTGCTATCTTTGACTATCGTCGAGTCAGGCTCTCCAGTGGGGAATTTTGTGAAAAGAGATTGCGACGGGTGAACAACAACAATTATTATTACTTCAGAATTTGGACTAATCTCCTGGCTCCGCAGGTAGCAACGCTAATCGAGGCGGGCCAGGGTAATCAGGGGGAAAAAAGAAAAAGAAAATACACACTCAAAATTAGCACACTAAAAAAATGCAAATACGTAATAATTAAATACGAAAACATAATAAATCTACAGAAACAGCTATGTTATTGGCAACGTAGTAGGTTATGAGAGGTAGATAAATAAGACACAAATGAAAAGATAAGATACGCCGAAAAAAAAGCAAAAATAATAGCTACTGAGTG
Source organism: Blastomussa wellsi (assembly GCA_947652115.1). NCBI lineage: Eukaryota > Metazoa > Cnidaria > Anthozoa > Scleractinia > Plerogyridae > Blastomussa > Blastomussa wellsi. The sequence continues at coordinate 20,554,783 of OX393568.1, read as the reverse complement.
TATTTACTAACTTTTGAGAAAATGGATTCTAATTCTTCGTACGAGTCTTTAGATTCTAATATATGGAACAAAATCATACGAATTTTCCTTTTAAAGATGAGTTTTGGTAGAATTCGGAGCTTAGTTGGTATCTCATTCCACAGCTTTGCACCAATTCTTTAAAACGATTTTCGTTTAATTTCAAGTTTTGATTTTTGAATAAAAAAGTTGTTGGAAGCTGATGATCGCGTATTGTATGAATGAATTTTTGCAGTAGGGATGAACAAATCTTTTAATTGTGAAGGGATAACATCATTATTTACATCATGCATTGTTTGAGCTAGCAATTTATAATACAAAACTGAGGTGTATAGTAAAGTCTGTGCACGAAGGAATGGAGGAATGGCATGATTTATTTTTTATTTTTTTTTTATACTTGATTGACCCCTCCCACATAGGGCTTTTCAGGGCCAATTTACATAGCTAATCAGGGTGAGATCGGACGTCAGCATGTAAAGGCGCTCATAGCAGCCGCTATCAGTCCATTCATGATCTCACCCGAACCCAAACCAGCAGAGCAGACCACAACACCGGGAACTCCACGCCCTACTCTTTGCGATAAGTGTGTGGGTTCTTTAACGTCCCCTGCTGACCTGTAACATTAAAGATGCAGGAGACGGGACCTACGGTTTATCGTCCTTATCCGAGAAGACTAGAACATCTAACCATTTGCAGATTTTAGTTGCAAAGGCAGCACGTTCTCCTCAGTTATTTTAAGACCCTGAGTGTTGGTCCGGTCTCGAGACTTGAACCCGAGACCTCCCGCACGGTAGTCCGGCGCTCTACCAACTGAGCTAACCGGTCGGCGGTCACACCTGTCACACCTGTCACACCTGTCAGCAAAGCACATGAAACGGAGAGCACGTTTTTGAAGGATCAATAACTTATTTAATTGAGTTTTGCCAGCTTGTACCCAGGCAATTAAGCCGTATCGTAAATAAGGAACAACGAAGCAATTGTATATGCTGACGAGAGTATGGAAAGGAACGTGGCCGCCGCGTGGCCCGCGTTTTGGTGGCTCGCTGCCTTCACCAAATGTTTTTCCTCCCAAAGGCCCACTCGGGAGCCTGTTCGCAGGCTAATTCTCATCTGTAAATTCAAGTGTGTGTCAGGTGTTAAGTTATGCTATGCTTGGTATCCTTTGCTAGACTCTGCACGATGTTTAGCCTCCCACGCAGGCTAGGCTCTTACCGATAGTGCTCGTAAAAAAAGCATTAAATGCTCAAAGCAGTGCTTGTTTTTTGCCAAAAAAGTGCTAAAATAATGCTCGTTTTTTTAAAAAAGTGCTTGACTGATTGATGGCAGAGTACACTCGCGAGCTATCTCTGCTTCGGCTGGCTGACTTCCATTGTTCCTCGATGACAACGTGGATGACGCCATCTTGGAACGAGTGTGATGGACTGGGTTTGTAGAAGGCAACCGCTGACCTATCAAACCTATTCCCCAGGCCTCCTCGGCTCCGTTGACTAAAATGAGGGCAAAATGAGGCTTTGGACGACATAAATAAAGTCAGATTGTGTTTTTTAACACAAAATTATACAAATAATCAGTCGAAAATCCAAAATAATGCTAGCAGGGCTTTTTGGGATAAAATAAAAAAAAATGCCAAAAAAAGTGCTAGCACTATCGGTAAGAGCCCCCCTCACGCGTGACGAAACCCAAAGGACCAGGCCAGGGAAAAGACCCTGGGAACGAGGTTGTGTAAAATATGAAGCGCGAGACGTTCATTTCACTAATTAGAAATCAAAACTTTACACCATGTTTATCAAATATTGGAAAACAAAGGAAAAGGAGGAAACAGATGCTGGTTTCACTTATAAGAGGGTCTCAATGGCGTAAAATGGCCAAACATTTACGCCGTTAGGCGCAAAAATGAAATAATTTTAACCGTTAGCCGTAAAAATGTTAACCGTAAAAATTCTTAATACAAAAGTAAAGGCCTCGAGAACTTTTCTTTAGTCTGATGTGTGGTGCGTTTATGTGTTCTGGTAGCGAGAAAAGCCGATCGAAACCGGAAGTGTCGCAAGTGTCTGCATAATTTCCTTGTTTATTTTCCTGTAAGTAATTTAAACTCTATCTTATTTTGGTATTCTTAATATTTTTCCACCTCAGTAAAATCATCAGAGTTAAATAGTTCACTGGGAGTGTACACACACACACACAAAAATACTTTTTTTTATCTCAAAATGGTCCAAAGACTTTCAATATTTTTTTACAACAACGGAAATTAATATTTAACTTCTTAAAACAGTAGCAATTATTTTTAACTCCTCCTGTTAACTGTAATGGAACAAAATTAACCGTTAGCCGTAAAAAGCCAAAAATTATTCACGCAAAATGTGTTTTGTGACGTCATGACCAAAAAATTGTCATGTGACACTGGACATCACTTTTAAGCAACTGATGTGATAAAATATAATAAATTCGTTACAAAATATTTAGCACAGTGGTCCTGTTTCTCTATAAAATGGACTTTTGGAACCTTTCATGTTCTCTACTGGGAGTCTTGGAATGGCCTAACCCACCAATCCTGACAGTTTCTGTACATTTATGCAAAATGTTCTCCCTTAAAACAGTCATAAAACAGTCATAAAGATTTCACTCTGGAACTGGTTTTGGGTCACTGGTTATGCACAGTGAACTGTAGAAACTCACATTTAAACACGGACAAGGCTCACCGAATAAGGTAGAAAAAACTGATGATCCGCATTTCCAAGTCCAAGTTCGTGGGAAACCTAATGCATTTGAATGAGAGACCCCCTTAAGATGGGGAAATGTTTAGTTCTCAAAACATATTTTTTCCTCGCTAAGTGAACACTACAGAGTGAAAAACGCTCTAGCAACACCTTAAACATTTAATCTCTTTTGTTTTCTTTTCCATAACAAAAACAGAAGACTAGCAGAAACATCAGCAAGTGCCGTTGTGGTGAAATCCCGGATAAACAGTTATATTTGCTGTTGCTGTTCAGTCACATTGTGTCTTGATAGAGTAGAGTGGGTAGTGAATAAAAACAAATAGATAAAAAGCACAAGTAATCTGAATAATCCTTGAAGTTCTGATTTGTTGGAGTCCTTTCGTTTATTTAGTATATTACAAGTAATAGACAGGGTGTTTTATTTCATTCAGAAGTTTGAGAAACCAATTTTAAAACACCAAATTAACCAACATTCTGGAAGTTTGTAACTATGGTTCACATAAATGAAAACTTCAAATAAAAACCACCGGAGTCACACACAGCTCCTGTCATTCCTTGGCTCAATACCCTAAAAGGTACCGCGACAACTCTAGCTGTGGTAATTTTAGCTTAAAGAGCCCTAAGCGGTACCAATCAATTAATTTTACCCCCTAAAAGGTACGAGGAGCATCCCCGTCATTTTTATAGGGAAGTCCCCTCCGGAGTTTTCCTTCCTAAGATCATACGACACTGCCGAAATTTTATATCTTCAAGTCAACGATACTTAAGGGACATTGCCACGAGCATTACTTAAAAATTCAAGACTCCAAAACGTATTTATAGCATTGGAAATCTTAAAATAGTGGCCAAGTCTTGTTAAAAATTACTTTATGTCATTGCAATGAAGCTGTAAGGAGATTGTTATCACTGTGATGCCATCTAGAGATTTAGATCTCAACTTGACAAAGTAAGGCTGAATTTTTCAAGTTCTCTCCTTGTGGCTCGAAAAAATAGCTTAAAACTAATTATGGTTCCTACTTATTTCAATAATTTAGTTCCATATCATCGAAATAGAACTCACAATGCGGTACTGTTTAATAACGAGCAGCAGTTTTTCATCCGGTTCAAAATCACGAGCCGAAGGCGAGTGATTTTAGACCCGATAAAACTGCGGGTTTATTGGACGTCTTCAAAGACGTTTCTAGAAAGGTGTGTCCCAATAGAGTTCATAACAATGGTATGGTGTTTTTGTGAATGTTGGAAATTAGCATACCAGAAAAATATTAGGTGAGAAATTAGTATGCAAGAAACTCATATCATACGTGTTTTGAACACTGCGCCTACTAACCGAAGAGGACTTGGCGTCCTGTTCCAGAACTATTTGGAAGCCTGAAAATGCCGAGGAAGAGAGGAAATTAATCGAAAATACTACTCCAAAGTCGGCACGTGAAGTGGCAGAGTGGGCTTTGGAATGGCGAAATGGCAGGAAAACAAAAATCCAGCAATCAATCATAGGTAATTGTTTCTAATTTGTTTGCCCTGGACTCGGTTAGTGTTAGTTTTGTTTGATATCTGTGTATTATTTTGCAGGTTGAACACATTTTAGACGGGTTTTAGACGCTGAAATGAAAGACTTCAGATGGAGTTGTTTTGAAGACGAAGAAAGCTGATAAAGTCAGTAAATTTATTGTGTGTGTAATAAGTTAGGGTGATGAGTTCGACGTGCTGAAAATTAACATTCATACGTCACGTGCAGTGACTTTGTATCTGATAAAACACCACATACAGATAAGGAAGAGGTTTTATTATCATATAGTCACTACACGTGACGTGTTATCGACCATTTGATAGGTCAATGGGCATATAAATTATTCTTCAGTTATTGAATTAAACTTGCCTTGTTAAGGGAGCTTATATTTTGAAATAAAATGGGGGGTCCCGGAGTTGACCGCAGTTTTCTTATGCGAGTGCCAACTTAATTCATGTTCTCGGCGATCATTTTAATTTTGTTCTGCAATAGCAAATGTTGACCACTACATTAAGGTCCCGGAACTCATTTCCGGGGAAACCGGTGATTTGTCTCTTTCGTACGCCAGGTCTTTGAGGCTCTAGAACCCCATTTCACAAGAATGTAGACTTTTTAGATGACTTTAGTTGCATGGAATTCGGACATTTTCTAATTTAGTTTGTTTTAATAATGAGTTTTAGGGTATTTTTTGTTCTCCGCCAAGAACTAGAAAAGATGCCAGAATTATTACAGTTTTCATTGTACTCGCGTACGATCACACCAAACGTAGACTGTTCACAGTCCGCAATTTTTTCGTATTTTTCCTCGATCGCCGAACGCGGTGGATGAATCGCGAGAGAACTGGACTCTGGCGCAAAACGTGAGGTACGATGGGTAGGGGGTGGGGAGCAAAAAAATAGACGGTCTGTGGACATCTTTGAGAAAAAGTGAATTCCCCGTTTCTCCAGAAACGGAAAATTCCCATTTGTTGAAAGGCGACAAAGGTGTCATCTCCTAGACAACGGCCGATCATGATTGATTCCTGGTGCGTCTTGCGGTTTTTAGCAGTCGTCATCGTTCGAAAGCCATTGTGATATCGTGATGGAAAGATTCCCTCAACGTCTCGTCGCTCAAAGATGAACAGAAAGACGCCGTCAAACATATGCCGCAATCTGATTGGCTGAGCTACTGCACACTATTTAATCAATAGATTGTTTCTGTCGAGGAACTGTCGGCTGATAGTTGCCCCGCGGAAATTTGATGTTCTTAAAACAAATATTTGCCCGAGAAGTGAAGCTTCGAGGGCAAATATTCCAGTTTTAAGAGCATCAAATTTCCAAGGGGCAACTATCAGACCGATAGTTCCGAGACAGAAACAGTCTGTTGTCTTTATCGTTCACCACTAAATTTTCTTCCGCGCGCACATTCACAAAATAGCATCTTGAGTTTTTTGCTGCAAGCCGAAATGTGAGAATAAACAAAAATCTGGATGAACACTATCGCGTCACGTGTTTAATTTAGACCAATGAGAATCGGAGAAAATTTAATGATGAACTATAACAGCCATTAGAGTGCAGTTGTTGAAGGTCGTCTTCAAAATGGCGACGTCCTCGCGCTTTAGCGAAGTTTCGCAGGGAGATTTAGAACTTTTTCACCGGCCTCATCAACTATCACCTCATAGAAATCGAGAGCGAATAATCTAATTGTTAAATAGACGACGAAAAGAAACATTTTCTTCAGATTTGCTGAAAAGGACACGGGGAACGGATAGTTGACGTCCATCAAAATCTCAGTCTTAAAAGAGAAAAAAAATTGGAGTTTCAGTATTATATTTTATGCGGAGAGAGATAGCAGAGAAACTTGCCAAAAGTAATTTAAACACCTCCATCGAACCTCCAGGGACATAATTCCAGCAATGCGATAAGATTTCGCTTCACCATGCAATTACCATAATTTCGATGGGTGATTTTTTTCTATTTTTATGAGGGATAATAAAAAGTTTGAACCTTCGTTGCACTTCGAAACAAAAATAATTTCTGGCCTTCACATCTATTTAACAATTAGGACAAGTCCAGTTGATTTATTGTCAAAATGAAGGGACCCTCGATGTTCCTCAGTTATCTCTCGTATTCATCTTCATTCGTTTCGTAATCCATTTTTTTATAAAGAAAACATTTGACTTTTTAAATGCACTAAAATTGAATTAAGCTGTCTGGCCCCTAAAAGATACCCAGATACAAAAATAGTATTTCTATATTTCTTTGCATGCAACTCTAAAAGAAACCTTGACGGCTAATTTGCGCCAACACTCCGAGACCAAAAATCCGAAGTTTATTCCCCTATGCGAGCCGACGGGCACCTCCGTAGGGAGTTCCCTCTCCCCGATATGGGAGTCCCCCGGGTCGAAAATGTTATACATATTTGATTTATCTGTTTGTGACTTGTGTTGCGATGAAAATAGACGTTTTGTATAGTGGGAACTTTGTTTACGGAAAGATGGTGAATGACATCAAACTGCGCGATTTCCGGCCTCTGAAGACATACATCCCGTGGTTTCAGGCATTTATGCACAGGTTTTGAAAGGCCAAGATTATATCAGCCATCTCATTATCATGATATCTGAATTATGAGACCTGCGTTGCAAATAAAAATATTCCGTAATTTACTTCAAAAACTACGGCCGTATAACAACATCAGATACATTAAGCATTACGTCTGTTTTCCCTCTGCCGTTATACATTTATATGCGGAAATAAGTTGGTTTGTATTTATCGTGAATCATGGATTTTTCTAACTCAATGAAAAAGGTAACGAAATGGAAGACAGGGTCGTGTTTGCCGTTTACCACGTTTAGGTGGTTAAAAGAGTTTTATTTCATACATATTGAGCGAACGACTGTGGAAATACATCGTTTGTCCAATCAGAGACGCGAACGATAGTACTTTACAGTTGAGGGCAACAAGCGCGCGGCTTTCAGTAAGAAAAAATCTCATTATGTGTGAAATAAAAACATGGAAAGTGCGCACGAACGATTTTTATTCACGAGTTGCTATGCCTCAAAAAACGAATGAGTGAGTTTTTTGATGCACACTTTCCATAGCGTAATCTCTATTTTTCACGCATTCATCCATTATCAGAAATACACCATTGGGTGCATATAGTGAATATCAGACACGAATTTCTCGATGAGTATGTAAAGCCTGTAAAAACTGGACTTACGTATTTTTTTAATGTATTTGTCAGTATTTGACAGTTTTCTAGGCCAGTTTTGTCGTTTGTAGCTATTGTAAAAAAAAGTGAGAAATGATCATCGCAGTGAATTTCCGATTTAAGAACTGAGAATAAAGAAGCCTAACAAATCATTTCATCACACTTCATAACTCACTTTCATCTACATCCGCAATTCATATATATGATTTATTTCATATACTTTAAGTCCGATTGGAAAAACTTTTACACTTGAAATGCAAACAAATTCTTGTTTTTCCTTGTTTTCGGTTAATTTATAACGTATCTTGGTGGGTGGTGAAAAAAGCTATTCGGTTGAACAGTTAACTTCAAGACTGTTTTATTTTTCTTTTCAGCCTGTTAATTGCTTGAATTTTTTGGGGGAAAATAAGATAAACAATGACATAATCCTCTTTTCAAACTTCTCCACTAAGCTTCAAGATTAATATGTTCAGTTAAAAGCCTTCCTTCAAGAATGCTCAATCCTCAACTGATATTTTATGATTCCAAAAGACAAAGAAAAACTGACAAATTATTTTTTCCACTAGTTTTTGATAACTGAGAAACGATTTGAATAAGAAACAGAAAGGAATTAAAATTTTCACCACCAGGTGTGAATATTTTAATTATATTATAATATCCCTTTATGACTTTGAAGCGCTAGGGCAAGTCCAATGACTTAAATTAGTCTCAGAATTTTCAAGTTAGACTGGACATTATGATTCGAAAGTATTGCAAAATAAAACTCTAACTCTAACTGGTGCATTTAAAACTACACTTGTCGAAAATGAATGTGTCGAAATAAATAACGAAATAATTTCTTCATTGACCACTCCCCATTGGGGCTTTTCAGGGCCAATGTAAAGAAACAAATATTGTAAATAAACATAAGAGGATTAAGAATCCCAACTGGCAGGAGGCAGACCAGTAGGCTATTTACAAGCGTAGCCCAGGAGTTGAACTCGGTGCTACCGAGAACAGCACCAGCTAGTGCTCACAGCGGGACTAGAACCCAGCGCTCCAACCACCCGGCCACGTTTCTGCGCGCGCTTTTCGTCAAACTTCCGTTACACGATAACAGTAACTCGGCTGTGGTTCCACCCATTCTGTTAATTAATTTTTTTTCTCGAAATGTGATTGGCTGAAAATTCTGCTTACAATTAACGGGATAAGACTGAGTTCGGCTTAAACTGCCTTAATTTTTCAAATAAATGATTGATAATTTAAATCTTATATTCGATGGTAAAGCGCGCCATACAACTGCAAGAGTTTCTGCTGCCGGTGAAACAAGGTAACTACATATGTTTGTGCGATATTTTTGCTTTCCCTCGTTGTGTTCGGGGTTAATGTAGCGTACAGCTAGAATGACATAATATGTTTTTAACATGTTCGAGCGCTGGAAATATGTATGTATTATTACAATTTTTAACAATTTAATTTTCACAGAGGTCAAGAGGCAGGGGTATAAACTGCTTATTTTGATGATTTCAGTGAGATCGATGAAATGATCTAGCCCAATGTTTTTCGTTAGATCAATATTTTCAATAAAATATTTGCTTTAACAAGACCCAACACGAACCAAGACATATTTGCAATAACACCCGTCCTTATAATCGGCAGTAAACCAAATCTGCTAAGTCTATAAAGAGCATGCATTTTGAATTTCTGGTGTATGGTTAAGAAGTTCCCTTTTCGAGCCGTTCGACTGGTAAACGAAGCCATATTTCACGATTTCAATACTGTTGTTTAGACATCACGTAGCTATTCAAAGAGAAATTTCACCGTAATGTCCGTAATAACTGAGGCAAAAACTTGAAAGCTTAACCAAAACACCTGTTCAATTGTTGTATGCGGCGCCAATATATTTTAATTAACAGGCCAAGTAAAAACCGACATAACAGTTTTGGCAGCATAACGCCGGAGAAACTACATTCATTCTGTTTTTTGTCGATTTTCCACAAATCAAAGGGAATGTTTTTCATTTTACACGAGAAAAATAAAACCTTTTAGGGTAAATATTTTGAAGTCTCTTGACATGAAGGTAAATACATAATCGGCGACCTTATTCACAAAATGCGAGGTAATGATTGAAGCATTTCAAGCTACACGGAAAATAGTGAATTATGAATTAAACATTACTTTTCAGTGATATTAAGATTTTTTAATTGATAAGTCATAGTTAGTGAATTATTCGACGTCTTTTGAACGTCTATATATACCTGGATATCAACGTGAATATCTAGCGAAAAAACTGGAAGCCTTGTAAAGACTTTAATACTGCAGGTCGCCTTTAAATTTCAACTTGGCATAATGCGTTTGCCAACACCCTGCAAACATGGAAATGATCCGTTACTTTATTTTCCTGTTTAGTCCAAGTCTATTTGCTTTGTAGTTCCTGTGAAATGAAAGGTGAGGTAATATTCTCCAGACACAAAGCAATTGGAATTTTTCTGTCATTCGTTTACTATTTCTTTTAAAATTAGTCCCAATATAAACAATGCCTTTTGTGGATCTCAATTCTCGCTTTCGCCGACATCAATTCCCCACCTGTTCAAAATGACTAACTGAAAAAACCTAACCATGTGATTCTCTCTTTTAAGCCACCTGTCAACTCGTCAACAACAAGAGGCCGACAAAAACCTAGCCTGTATTGTGTCTAATAATCTAACTATTAAGAAAAAGAGAATATTGCTCTAAAATTTCACATTAATTGATCGACCTTTCCTTGTATTGTAGGTGTGTTCTAGATTTTGCACTTCGGGAAGGTTTTCGTAAAATGCATTGATGAAGACCTATATATAAAACACAAATTCCAAACCTACAGCAAGAAAACATCAAGGAAACGTGTCTATCAAATGCGTCTGTCAAATGTCGACGTGTTTTCAAAAGTTTCGGCGTGTTCAATTTACTATTAAACTTTTAATCACTATCATATTGTCACCCAGACCCCGTGCAGTTATCAACCAGCAAGCGTTCGCGAGTGAAAGCCACGCAGATAACCGAGTCAGATAATCACAAGCGAGTCATGGTCACTTTCAGATATCCGAAACGCTCGCCACCAAATGCAATGGAACATGAAAAATCTTCCCAACATCAGGTATTTGTGCAGATGATTCCCGGGGGGGGGGAGGGGGTACTCCCATATATGGGCTATATAGGTATGTGCCGCCCGATAGGGTATGGTTTTCGAGGTTCTCGATCCTTAAATAGGGTATCATTTTTGCTCCTTTTGGCAATGCGTTCCTGGCCTAGTCCTTAGATAGGGTATCTAAATTGTATTATCTAATACTAGAGTTTGCAAACGCCCGCCTAAACGAATGTTTTTTCAATTTTTGTGTTAACTTGACAGTACTGTAACCATTTTGCAACAGAGGTTTAATCGGTTTCATGATAGCCGTTTAGCGGGTAATAACACGCAACTCCTCCTCTCGCCACAAAAAGAAAAAAATAAAGTCTTCCTTTTATGCTATTAATAATTTTGTTTTTTCCTTAAATAGGGTATCATTTTTCGGGTTCGGTCCTTAAATAGGGTATCAGTTTTCGCCTCCCCCACCCTTAAATAGGGTAAGGGTTCAGGACCCTGGGCGGCACACCCCTATCCAAAATTTCCGGGAGTACCCCCCCCCCCCCCCGGGAGATGATTTCAGTCCTCGAATTGAAACCCACTGCTATTCTCTTCCTGATTTCCACACATTTTCCCGTTGTTTGAGCACAGAAAATAATTGTTAATAATTTTGTATTCTTCCTTTGGATTTTTAGAACGAGGAATGTACATTTGTTTGTGCCGTCTTTCTGTGTCGTAAACGCTTTCGTTACTTTGTTATTGACGGATCGCCATACTGTTCTTGTAGGATGGTGAAAAAAGATATCCATTAATTCGTCCGAATCGATCGAATCGACAATCTTGCAGCAAGATGCAATTGTCCGATCAACAACGAAAATAATATTGACCGATATTCCCTTTTCGGGTCGAATCCAGTTGACAGTATTGGACACGAATGATTTTCAGCAACCCGGCTGTTCTTTCGACATGCATGTATTGATACGGCAAACAGGAACGCGAGCTAGCTAGCCTGTAATATGAAATGGTTGGGTATTCGAATTCAATATACGCTGCTTTTGCAAGGATTTTTCACGAAATTTACAGCTTTTCTCTTTATCGATATCTGTTACCCGTGTACATATTGAAGTTGCTGATGTAAGTAAGATTTGTTATTTTTTTACTGACATCAGGCACTCTTACGTAATCCATGCCAAACATACGCCATATAGACTCCACAGTCCTAGTTCATGAAGACAAAATATTATTACGGATAAAATCGTTAAAGGGAAAAATGTTATCCTAGCCTTATTACCCGAGACTACAGAACACTGCAACAACCGACAACCGACATGTGGACCCCCACCCCCCCCCCCCCCCCCCAATTCAGCTTTGCATTGCGCATCCCGCATAATTTCACGCGTGATTGGTGCGCGCAGACGTGGCGGTTTTGAATTTCTATATTTCTGGGACTCGCCAGAGAAGTAAATCGTCATTTTCATTTAAACACGGATTCCCATAACAGAATGAGAAACAATCGTTTCGTTGTGCGAATACGTGCATGAGCTGAGTTTTTTATTATTTGAAAATTTCACTTCCGATAACACAAACAATCGATAGGGAAAGTTTGACAAAAACCTCAGTGCAGGTTCTTTTTCTGTGGAATGACATTAAACGGGGTGTTTGGCTGAAATGCTGAAGTTTCAAACCAGATATCATGACTGTTTTTCTACAGTTTCAAACTATTGCTAAGAGGAATCGTTCCATTGTACAACTTCTTTGGAGACAACATAGGGCCTGGGAGCTAACCAAAAGTTGATGCTCATACTGCTACTTGCCGGTGAAGGGAAAAATCCCAGGTCTTAGATTTCTCTCTTTTCTTCGTCAAATTAACACAATAGAAATAAAAGTTTGCTTTGGGTCACGAGCCGTCCAAATTACGTAATTACTAGTAACTCCAGAGAATGGAAAGGTTATCTTAAGATTCTCGTCCTTTGTCCTTTGAGTGATAGTAGAAAAAGGTTTCTATATTTAAAAATTTATCCCAAATCCAAAAAGAGCAAAAGTAAGTCGACCTTCAGTTTTCGTGATAACACTACTGGTTGCTTTGCATTTGGTCTTGTTTTAATTTGCATTTTAATTACTTAATTTTACAAAGCCCATTTTGACATGCAAACACGGACAGTGCTTTGGATTGCAACTTGAAGAACTTGTGCCGTAAAAGACACGTTGAGAAATCCCCGACATAATAAGGTGACGTATAGAGTACTGTAAATCACTATAGTATAGTTCACTAACGAAATTCTTGCTTAAGAACAGGAAAATAAGATTTAACATTTTTAATTCAAATTTAACTATCTTCCAAGGAAAATCTTTTCATCTTTGCGACTAAACGTGTGAAGCACCCCACCGTACGGTTGTTGCATGAGTTTCTTTATTATAAAGTTTAACTTAAACGTTTGATTTCATGTAAAACACGCAGTCAAGGCTATCAGTAATTTACCTGTGACAAATTTTATGTAAAATGGTAATGTGCCGCCATTCTGGTACTACGAACGTAAAGATATCTTCTAGAAGTGGACATCCCGACAAAATTCGATTAAAAATAACATTGAATTTACAGTTTTCGCTTGACATCACCTCAACGTCGAAAGTTCGTTGATTCTTTTGTTTTCACAAAGGCAAACCCTCAATACTTTAATTAAAAATGCTGCAAGTCAATGCAAAATTTTATTCAGTTAAAAGACAATGTTTTTGTAGAGGTATCTGTTTATGTTATTGGTGATGAGGAACCTGCTAAGAGCCAATCTTGTTTTGTATGTGGTAAGGTGTTAATTATTTCTTCAACTCTAGTAGATTTTAATGAAGCTTGCCATCATTATGTAGTTTTCTCCAATTCGCATTTGACTTGGTTATTACTTTAAGAGATAGTCAACAACTTAAATATGGCATGTTTTGTCTTCGCATAAGCCTTGAGAGAGTGATGTCTAAAACGGCATTCATTTGCACAACAGGTTAGCATTTAATAAACTGCCGACGGCGACTTTTTGATACAAAATCAGAGTGCCTCATTAAAATGAAACTCATTCAGCAATTCATATATTAAATATTTTGTATAGCATTTTCGAGTGGAAACATTGAGAAGACGCTTTCAAACAGCGACGTTCGTAACAATGTTTGAAAGCGTCTTCTCAGTATATTTTCTAAACAAAACCCCTCTGCGTTGCATCGCCATGCTTGTGGTGATTTAAGGATTAAGAGTTCATCTTCGCTCTTAGGTTAAAAACTGATGTTGTGGTCCTCGACTCGCCCAGCGGCTGTTTTCAGCGATGTTCATGATACAGAACGAAAAAAACCAATTCAAATTGCAGTAAGTCAGACAAACTCAATATAGGCAAGTATTGTTTCAGCTGTTTCGATTGGTTTATATATCACTTGACTTTAGAATAATTCCTTGATACCGATGTCAATTTATAGACCACCTTTTATATTCTACATTGATTTTTTTGCTCATTTATTTTCGCAATGAAACAATCCTGATATTTCAAGATTTTTCCTTTTATTATTAATTGTTAACAAATAATATTGAGAAAATTAATAAAAAATGTTTCAAGGTAAGGTAAATATCAATTAATGATGACCGACTTAAGGTGGCTCAAAACAGTTTCCAGCACTTTCAAAGACTTAGAATTTGATGGGTCATTATAACCACTCCTTATCAGTTGATGCTACAATCATGGCATCAAAAAACTGCCCAATCATTGGTGAACACGTTGTTATCATTTTCGTGACATAATAGGTTACCATTGAAACCATGTGACCTGCTAAAAACACCCTTAAATTTAGCTTTAACTGCCAATAACTCAAAAACGAGCTCGGTGATCCCCATTTTTATTAACCAATTTTGATAAGCATGATAAGATGCAACTTTTTGCAAACTTTAAAAGAATTATGTGGAGGGGGTTCAGAGCCACCTTAACTTTTCGAAAAATTAAGGTGGCTCTGAACTCCCTTCACATAATTTTGAGCCACCTTAAATACCATTGAAACTCTTAACAAGTTGAAAAGGGGAAAGTAAAATGCAAAAAAAAAACGAATCGCATATCGTGACTTTTGCCTGATGTTTCTACGAAAGGCCCGGCTATGCAAATAAACATAAGTTGTTTTAAATTCGCACAAAACCGCAAAACATGTAAAACATTGAATTCACAACAATTATCTTCAAAAGAGGCCTTATAAACTGACAGACTTCCTTGCACGGGGACTGATTTGGCAAAAAAAATCGGTGACAAAAATTAGGCAAAACAGGAAACACTTCAACACTCAAATATTAACAGTTATTGCATGTGTAAATAAAAATAATAATTTTCGTTGTGGTTTATGACAATAGTTATTTTGAAAACGTATTTTGTACCTCCTCGTATGAATATCAGTTTTTTTACGAACGTTACAGTTGCATCTTGTTATGTCCATTAGTTCGTAATTTTAAATGAAAAGTATTAACAGAAACATAAAATGGGAGCGTCTTCACTTGTAAAGGGATTTCTAGAAAGAAGTGGTTGCTTTCCAGTATGATAGAATCGTAGACTTCTTGCTAAATTATTGCATCGTGGCGTTATCGATAATCTACCAAAACAGCGGGGGTTTACCAGCAATGAATGTACAGATAGTTTTATGATAACTACATGGACTTGTTATTCTCGAATGACTGCGAGCAAGGAAAATGAAAATTCCAAGAGAAGTCCGTGAAGTCAAAGTGTGGAAGTGCATATGATTCCTTTTGAAAAAATGGAGCGTGGCACCACGCGTTTTAAACATGTTTTAAAAAACTGCGATTCAAATATAATTTATCACACTTCGTTTAAACATTCCCAAGTCAAGAATTCGTCACGTATCAGAAAACAATGGTTTATGAATAGTTAGATCAACGATAACAAGCAACGCAGCGTAGATATTGCAGGTTAAATTGGTTTTCAGGTTAAATCTGTGTCCAGCCGAGTCAGCTGAATATGACGTTTTCCTCGACTTCCTTTTACTAAATTCAAGTTATTGTTTGGCGTTTTACTGTGCTATCTTCAAGTTGAGACAAATTTAACTCGGTTGGAAACAGATTTAACCTGAAAACCAATTTAACCTGCAACATATACACTGACATTAATATTGTTTTTTCTTGAATACCAGTGCAAAATTGAAAATTGGATAATTGTATATTGTGAACCACGTACCGATTTTTTTCGGCACGCGGGCGACAGTGCTGTAAACTGTGAACTTGTAGTATCACAACTCCTCGAAAATACCCTTAAATGCGGCATTTGAATCAATCTGAGCAAATTGACAAGTGGATAGCTTACTTCCAGGTATAAGTGAATCTTTTCATTGGAAGCATCATCTTTATAGCCTGCGTGCAAAAATTGCACAGTTTCACAAATTTCCGTCTGCACGCAGGCTACATTATTTAGCGTTTTCAATTTGTTTCACAAGAGGGACATTTCAATAAACATGCAAAAAAACAATTGCTTACATCGTAGGAAAGAGAAATATTTGTTTCTGCAGCGGTAAACAATCTTGACGTGCTCGAAATACGTGTTTGACTAAAGGTTGTTTTTGAGAAGCGATATACATAATATTTCACAAGAGAACTGAATAATAATGAAAACGACGACAGAAAATAAATAATCGAAAATTGTTACGGCCAGCGTTTGGTGAAAATCTTAAATCAAAGACTGTCCTATGTTCGCTCGATTGCACGTATAAGTGATTCGACTAATTTCAATCCTTTTTAAGTGCAGTGTTTTTATTAACACCAATAACATTTGTTGTGCCACAATTGATGACGATGCACTCTTGCAAGAAAACCTCAACACAATTTAGCACCCGTGCCAAATTTTATCGCAGCAATCAACATTGAGCGTTGACACGCTCAAGATTTCAAAACTGGATTGTTTTGCTCACCATAAATAAATCAACGATGATATTTGGAAACATTTTAATGTATTTTTATTTTTTTAGGTTCACTTAAATCAGGGCAGGTGGTAAGGTCGTTTCGAAGCGTGAAAAGTAAATTGACGCACCAGATCACGTAAACCTTGTGGGAGATCACATCAGCTGAGGGAATGTGGCATACTTTACCGCTAATAGTGCCTCTATAAACATGGTTCAGATGGTTTCCGCCCTCGAGAACGTGTTGGCAAAGCTTTTAGGCGTGGAATTTCAAACGCTATTTTAGAAACAACAGGAAACAAATTACACACCAAAGGGAAACGATCGAATACTTGGGGTATCCATAGCGTAACCATAGTGACGGCCTATCACGGAATATTTTTGTTGAATATATGATGACAATAATATATCCTGGCGTCGCCCGAAAACACAGTTTGTCTGCGGTTGTGAGTGCGGAGGCTGAAAGTCTCATCAAAGAGTAAACACAATCCTTAAACTCAAAACAACGGTGTTCCATTGTGAATATCAGTCACAGTTCTATTCTTGTTCCACGTTAAAATACTGGCTGGATCACCTGATCTCTAAAGCTATAAAAGTTGAATTTGGCATCAGAAGGACAGACTCTGCCAGCACATACGGGACAATCAGTTGGACAACACAACCGCTTGCACTGCAGCGACAATGGAGTCAGGAGACTCGCGCTCATCTGTTGCCATCGCCATCCAGGCGTCATTCCTGCTCGTCATTATTCTTTCTTCTCTCGTTGGAAACACGCTGATCATACTCGCCATCTCAGTCTCCGAAGCATCACCAGCGTTTTCATAGCCAATCTGGCTATGGCAGATTTTCTGCTGGCGCTTCTGGGAATGCCGTTCACCATGGCTTCGTCCATCACGTACGACTGGATCTTTGGGGACGTATGGTGCACGATCAACGGTATGCTCAATTCGATCTTTTGCATCGCTTCTATGCTGTCATTGGCGGCTGTATCGATAGACAGATACGTGGCCATCATAAAGCCACTTCAGTATCCGCTTATCATGACTTCTCGAGTAACCCTGCGCATGATAATATACGTCTGGCTACACGCGATCACCCTTGCCTTTCTGCCCGTCTTTGGCTGGTCCAGTTACATATATATTACAAACGAGTCGATCTGCACCGCAGATTGGGGTTCAGACATCCCTTACACGCTGTTCATCTTCGCTTCAAGCTTTTTCGCCCCACTGATGGTGATGGGTTACTGCTATTTTCACATACTTCGCGCGGCAAGAAGGCAGTCCAAGAAAATCACGCCTCGCGTTGGAGAACTCCGAGAAGAGACATTGCAAACGATGGTAGCAGTACCAGTGGCTTTTGGTACAAAAGTGCCGGATACTTCACCGTCCGCGAAGGATAAAGCTAAAGAAAGGGAAGCGAAAGAAAAGTTTAGAAGGGACACGAGAGCTGCAAAAACTCTTCTTATAGTGATGGGCACTTTTATGTTTTGTTGGGCACCCCACTTCATTGGAATGATTTGTTTGCTTTTTCCAAGCTGCAAGTGGCCCGATGAGTTTTTCGCGACTACAACATGGCTGGCCATGTTGAACAGCGGGTGTAACCCGATTATTTATGGCGTGATGAACAAAACCTTTCGAGAGAGTTTCAAGGATATACTATTGTGCAGGAAGACAAGAACAAACAGATCCTACAGTCATCGGGAGCCAAGTAGTAGTTCGTGACATCGAATCGGAAGTGCAGTCAAATACGTTTTCAGACTCAGTTATAAAACAATTACAACCAAGTGTTGCCGATACGTGAGCGATACGTAAATTAAAATACTATTCACACCGTCAAACGATGCTAAGCTGTCAGAAAAATGCAGTACTAAAGGAAACAATATCTATCTACAAAGTCTTGCCACTTCTCGTCTGTCTAACCTGTCGGAAAGATGTGGCAAATAAGAGTTAACAATTTAAAAATATACCAAAATGTCATTGAGTCAATGGAGGTCGCTCAAACGAAAAGGTGTTCATTTTAATAATTAATCCTCTGCACGAATTCTTCGAAGGCGAATTCCATCAGCTCGTCAAAAGACGTAGGCTCGATTTCCGTCGCCCTCTGGAGTCCGGTCGAGCGTGGGCTCCGGTTCCCGAACAGCGGCTGGTAATCGAGCCAACAAAAACGACGTCGTTTAGGAGGAGTTTCCTCCAAATCCCATTAAGGAGAAAAGACCGGATAGATACAATGAAGAGCATAATTAAGGCACCCTTTCCGGATAGAATTCGGGGTAAAAACAATGATCACTCTATACCTATTATCACTCTAAATTCGTTCTATTCATTCGCAGTACACCTTTTGTCATTTTATTTACGTGAAGATTCGATCTGGCAAGAGCCTATGCATGCTCCTCCATAATAAAATAACAAGCAGAGTATGATTCGACATCGTTTCGTATGGTTCCGTCGTCTGATCCTTTCATCCATTGACTTCATTGAAAGCGCAAGGTCCCTCCGGCCTTATTCGGAAGTAGTTAAAACAACATTAAAAGGGCAACTTATTATAGTTTCGTTTTGGCAATTTCCGGGACATTACATTCTACTAAAACTCGTGCGTCATTTTCGCTGAGATGGACAGTATTCCAAACGAATAATTAGAAAGCGAAATTTCCCGCAGGGTAAAGATGCAAAAGGTACACGTGCGTAAGTGAACAAAAAGAGCTTTGAATTGAATTGCTAATTATCGTTTATGGGCTCATTAGTAAGAAGCATCTACGTGCGATATGTAATGTGTTGGTTGATCCTGGAGATCTCCCAAATAGTAAGCTCAAACGATTGTAATCTTTAGTTGATAAAGCTAAAAAGTGCTAAATAAAGATTATAACTTCTTGATACATGGGACGTTGACCCCGCGTCAATAATGGTTTTAAACAAATATTGAAAAATCGATTTCTGAAGTCGGCGCATTGCTAACACATAAACTTGTGGGCCATCTTATTGTCAATCATAGGCTGCTCATATTCAAATGTAACATGACAAAAAAACGTCAAATCCATTTCAGTTTGATGCCAAAAATGGTTCAAAAGAAACATCTCATTTCCCATTGTCATCATTAGTGTGCAATGAATAATTTCTACTGACACCAGAGGAACAAAGGGTGACTTAATTTTTACTGTCATATTTCAGCCATGATGAATGATATTCACTGTATATTCGTTCGTTGGTTATACGACCTTGAAGTTATACCGGGGATTTCGTTATATCGTTCAGTATGCGGCCTCGTTGTCTGTCTTGCCTAAATGCCGATAGAAAACTTCAGCTTATCAAACATTACGTTACTGAGGAGGTCTTCTTGAAAAATAAAACGGTTTCAGCGGGACTCGATC
This sequence comes from Blastomussa wellsi, assembly GCA_947652115.1. Lineage (NCBI taxonomy): Eukaryota > Metazoa > Cnidaria > Anthozoa > Scleractinia > Plerogyridae > Blastomussa > Blastomussa wellsi. The sequence goes on along the minus strand of OX393568.1, from coordinate 20,534,990 downwards.
CCATGGCCATTGTGATTTACGGTACATACGATTTCAATTTTATGCATTCATTATCGCCTATTCATCACTTGGTGGGTATATAAATACAACATCCTAAGCTGCATAGCTCACAGCGATACACAGAGGTATAGCGTTTGTACCAAATTTTGAACGCACGACCATTCTGACATCGGTGCATTCGAGTGGGTTTGCCTCGGGATAAAAACTTGTGAAATGTTTCTTTGTTTTGGAGTTATTGTCTTCCTGCTCTATCGTTTCCTATTTTTTGTCTTTGTCGTTCATTGCTGCGCGACGTTAGCGAGTTTCACAAATTTTACACCGAGGATTAGCTATGTGATTTCAATTTTATATATTTATCATCGCCTATTCAGAAATTTGCGTGTATATGATACATCTCGCAGTTTATCCTCTCCACAGTGGCTTACAACTACCGGGAAAGTGTCAGAACCGCCGGGAAACACAATGTTCATGAGTTCGAAACCTTTTTAACGGAAATTTTTTCAACCTTTATGTTTTTTAGTAAATGCGACGATCTCGTTTCATTTTTGCAGCGTAGGTCATCGGCGTGATCTCGATTTAATACATTTATCAACCCATGGCATATTATATACCTCTACGAGATCACAAAGCAGAGGCTGACAGAATCGTAGAAAGTGTATAAAATATAGCACAATCAAACAAAAGATCGGAAGGGTCTTCCACGTTGATCACATAATATTCTTTCATTTCTAACGAAATTTTTGAAAAAATGAAATAATTAAACTAATGTTGAATAAATTGTGTATCTGTTTCGACAGAAAACAAAAAAAATAGCAAATCACCAGCTGATAAAACTTTTTGACGACTTCTCTTTGCACGGCAAGAGGAACTTTCTTCGCCGGACAAATTTAAGAAAACATGGTTGTGCTGCGTCCATCGTGTACAAATCAAAAAACGTCACTTGCCTACCACCAAATAAATCAAATTTAGCTCAGCATCAAGATGAAATGTTTTAACGAGATTATCGTTCCCAAGGTAAGTGTAATATGGGATTTATTTTCATTCTTTTCTCACAGTTTAAAATCCCCCGCTGGTTAGCATCATTATTTCAGATTAATTACCGTACGTAAATATATGAATTGTGAAAGAAAAGAAGTGATACCCCTAATTATATATACACACATTGGTTCTAGACAAATTGCTAAATGTTCTAATGTTACAAAACCACTAATACGATTAACTTGAATATCAAGATTACGCCCTTTGACAAAATTTTTCAACGATGTAATTTCAAACGAATAATCTACCTAACCAAGGTTATCCAGCCCACGTTATTTCGTGCCCTAAAGTACTACAATACGCATTTCCTTGATTAGAACAAAATTGGATTAGCCAAAAACAACGTAAGCAAACACACCCCAAATAAAAATTGTCATTCCATACAATGTAAAAATCACATTTATTCTCCGTTTTGGGTTCGTTGTTTATCTCAGTAAACGTTGAGGCCGTTGAGAGTGGGTATTATTTATATATTATGTAGATTATTACAAGGTTTCTCTACTTAAATCTTAAAACATTTCCATTGTACTATCAACGCCTAAATCTCAAGAACCATTGTGTTCAGTCCCTTATCTTTTTCTAAAGAACACAAAAAATACCAAAATATACGATAAAACACTCGGCTCGCATATAGTAGTAGGTCTCCAATTCTCGCCTATAGACAAAACTCATACTACTAGAAACAAATATTACAAATTGAACATAAACATTGTTAATAAATTCTACATATTTCTAATTTGCGGATATTACTTCACGTCGAATTTCGCTTTTGCTAAAAGACAAACAAGAGTGACCGCACTTTCCCTTACCGATAAGAAACTTGACGGGCTTTTTTTTATTATACATCTATTCGAGGTGCTTGAAAATGTAACGAAACACTATCGAGTGTCCTGGTGGTAATCTTCCCAATCGAAACTAATTCTAAGGAGAAAACGCAGAAAGAAAATCGTGAAGTTGAGATATTTTCCTTGGTGCTCTTGAAAGGAGGCATTAGGAAAGTTTAGCAATTTTTTGATGGGTATAACCAAATTGAAGTGAAACAAAGTTTAGTCTGTTTATGAAAGCACTATTTTATGTGAAAAACGTCTGTTTCGACTGTAAAAAGGTATACGTAAACCCGAGTCACAAGCAAGGTTTTACATGAACTTTTCCAGCTAGGGTGCCGTGTAAATAGAGAAAACACCAATACCAAACATTAAGTTCAGGATGTGACAAAATCCTGTGTAACGCTCAGAATGGATTGGTTTCACGCGACTTCGTCAGGTACTAAAATCCAAAAACAAAAGAAATATCAAAGTGTTTATCCTTATCAGGCATGCTAAATTTAAATTTTTACCCGTTTACAACTTTGTAGCTCAATAGCATCCTCCGTTTAGAAACTAGCGCATTTTGAATTTAAGAATTATGGTGGTGCGTGACACACTGTCGACGACGTTTGTATACTTGTATTGTGAATTTTAGCCATTTGAGAGGTCGGAGTAGCAGGAAAGGTGGTTATGTGAATGTTTTTATCCAAAACAGATTAACATTGGCCTAGATAACCAAAGTAAGTTTCAGATGTTTACGTTATTTTCCGCTGCCGCCATATTAGTGTTTGGGCGAAACGTTTCGACGAATATCTGCGGTTGCGGATAACCCACAGTCCTAATACTTGGAGAAATTTGCTCTTTAGTGATCTCCCATAATATATATTTTTCTTGACTTCATTGACTGAATGGTGTTCGATTCAATTTGTTTTTCGATGCGTGACAGTGAAAACGATCAAAATGCAATCTTTAAGGGGGCCCACGGCTTTAACGTTAAAATGTTCCTCTCATATTTGGTAGGCACTTTTAATTACAATTAAATTAACCTAACTTAATATTAAATAAAAAATCCCCGGCAGAGGGGTCTTTCTAGCAAACCATTTTCTTCAGCTAAACTCAACTTCTTCTTTCTTCGCTTGAAGTAACATTTAATAGTATTTTCCTATCTTGAATGCCCGAAAGTGAACGAACTTTGATATCATTCATTTACTCTCGTGTGTGGTACGTATAAATCGTTTTCACGTGACGTCAAGGTGACCATGTTGGTGGACTAGAACAATAGACTTTCTCTCCTGTGGGAACTAAACTATCTTTATGAAAATTTTGCGCAACAATTTTGTATTGTTTAGTCCACCAATATGGCCGCCATACCACGTGAATGAAAACCATCTATTCGATGAAGTTATACCATTTCAGCGATACCCTACATGCAAGTAAAAATGTTGTTCTTGTTCTCTTTCGATTCCGATTTTATATTTGGCAAGAATGCACCATGTCAATTTGCTGCGCCTCAACTTTCAAAATAAGTCCGTTTTTTGAACGACGATTTCTTGTTTAAACTGTCCGCCATTACCAGAGTCGGCTTCAGTCGAGTTACACTGAGAGAGCTGGATCGAGAGAAAAATGACGTCATCGACTCACCAGTTAATAGACCAATTTCGATATTTTAATATTCAGCCTAATACAATAGACATCACTGCGAGGCTCCGGGGAATAAATCCCACAAACTCTATAATTTATACCCCGGAGCCTCGTTCTGAAGTCTATTGTTTTTGGCTGAATTTTAAAATATCGAAATTGGTCTATTTTTTACTGTGTGAACCGGCATATTTGGTATGCAAAACAGCAACTTGTTTCTAAAAGCTCGTGCTGCATACTAACCAGCTGGGTTCACACATTGCAAAAATAAACATGCGAGTCGATGACGTCATTTTCTATCTTGATCCAGCTCTCTCAATGCAAATCGACTGAAGCCGACTCTGGTAAAGGCGGACAGTTTAAACAAAAAATCGTCGCTTAATAAAACGGACGAAAATTGAGGCACAATATTGGCATGGTGCATTCTTGCCAAATATAAAATCGGAATCGAAAGAGAACAAGGACAACAACTTTTCATCGCAGTAGCACTTCAAGGACGTTCGCGCTAATTGTTTGTGCGCATCGTTACTGCGCACGGAATTCGTCACGCCACGTCATCCATCGAGCGCGCGCTGAGGAAAAACAAAGGGCCAGAAGCGGTTTTGTAGCTTTACTGGTAGTTTACTCTCTTAGATGGTCGGTGACCCCTACTTCTTTTTCCATGAACTTATTTTATTTACAATTCTGGGCAGACTGTCAAAAAATGAACAAATATCAATGTGGGAAGTTTAAAAATTTTGGCGTTTTCTGCCCACAGGACACTGAATCCTGCCATCTTGCGGCTGCTAGGTGAGTGGAAATGTGGTTGCTGAATGCGAATTTTTTCTTTAAGGAACTACACCAATTGAATAAATTCACTTTATGGGTCCATTTAAACAACATGTGACAGAGATACGTTCCTTTCAAAGATTTATCTGCAATATTTTTGTGCTTACAGACACTGTAGCCGAATCCGCTAACAAAGCGCGAGTTTTCAGATTTAGGGTGTTCTTCTGGGCATGTTATCTCTAAAACGAAGTCGGTGACCCCCATTTTTTATATTTCTGACATCAGTTACTCATTATCTTACAGTGGTGAGAGGTTCAGAAAAAAAAATAAATGATAGAAAATTTTTGCGCGAACGTCCTTAAATGAAAAACTAAGCGTGTGGAGAGACAAGTAAAACGAATGAAACTCGTCTGATATGTCCACTAATGGCTTTTAGTATATTCTCAGCTCCGACCATTGCATTTCTAGCTTTTTGATTGGCTAAAAAACTCCGACTATGAGCCAATAGTCGGAGTTTTACGTCATATGGAAAATAGTGCGCCAAGTTTTTATTTTACGCTTTGTAAAATTGTGGAAATAAAAATCGGCGGCAAAACCCGGTTTGAGAATTTACTAAAACAATTATTCCATTCGCCCTTGCTGGATATGAAGTGATTATAACCAACTCTCGCTACGCGATCGTTGGTTATTTTATCACTTCATGTCCAACGCGGGCTCATGGAATAATTTTTATGTAGCTATCTTCCATCTTACACAACAGTAACAAAGCTTTTACGAAGCCTTTTTATTCTCAGCACTTAAATTACAGACTTTGAGTCTTGCAAGTGCTACTTTAACAGTTAGCAGCGACAGGTAATATGACATGTCTTTGGCCTATTATCAATCTTGTAACACGTCTTTCCTCAAGTCGTACATACGATTTAGCCTCCTTACTCCTTCAAGGTCTGTGGAGGTTTGGGCATAATTTCGAACCCACAGTAGAACATCAGTCCCCATTGCTCGAAGGTCAGCGGCATGTATAGGAAGACCTTTTGTGCATGCGCAAACGTGTCCCATTGTCAAAGCTGACTCCAGTGGCGAGGGAAAGGGAAGATCCTAGAAATCAAGAAGAAACGAGAATCTTACGCTGTGAGTTATTCCGAGTGTATTACGATACAAAATAGGCCATTTCCGAGTGACACTTATACCTCAGTCTCAAAACGAGTCCTTGAGCGAATCTATCCAATTGAAAATGACTTTACTTTGCATGTAGCAGCAGCAGCATCATTGGTAGTAGTAACTTTGTTTTCCCTAGGATTTAGTGTAGCTTTGTCAGCTAATTTCTCCGAGCATTTCCCAACCTCAATATCACAACAGGCAAAGGCCAGACCAAAACACCAGGAACTCCGTGCCCTACTCTTTATGATGAGAGGTGTGGGTTCTTTAACGTCACCTGCTGACCGTAACAAGGAAGATGCAGAAGACGGGGCCTACGGTTTTCGTCCTTATCCGAGAAGACTGAAACATCTAACCATTTGCAGATGTCTTTGCAAAGGCAGCATGTTCTTCTCAGTTATTTTAAGAATTAAGACCTTTGCATGAAAACATGTTTAGGTAGAACACATTTTGATATGAATAGTTCCGCACAAGAGTCCTTTTGACACCGAGGCAAAAGATAACCCGGAAATGGACTATCGGTCTACAATAATATTGCAAAGCACTGATACGCTCGCTTGATACGAGAGATCGACTCAAGTTTACACGGCTATTATTTGGATCTGTATGTCACGTGATCTTTTCATGTCACGAATAAAAAAACCTAACTCAGGAATGCAGTTAAATCTACTTAAAATTACTCCGATACGATCCTCAGGCCGATGGGGAGTAAAGACAAGTGAAAGCTGAAGGGAAGACAAAATTCCATAGGGTCGGCAAAAAAATAATCGGCAGATGACAGGATCGCATTACGAATTAAATCATACAAACAAAAGTGAAATAAGATTACAAAACCTTTAACTCAAGCTGCTCGAGTTCTCTTAGGATTCGCTCTTCCTCCTCAGTCAGTGCTTCCAAGTTGGTGTTATTTGCCGTGTATCTCAAATCGACCGGAGGTTGCCCGTCTGGTGTCGTCAAATCTTTAGTGGGCATCTCACTCGCTTGGACTGTTCCGAGATCATCAATAACCCCACCAAGAGCAGCACACTTGTCACATTCCTCGCTCTGTATCTGTTCCAACTCGTTGTCGATATTCTCTTTGCCAAAAACTAAATCTTTTGCATCAGTGTCAGCCAATTCCACCACTGGCGCCAAATGAGCACCATTGTCGTTCCTTGACTCAATTTGAGTACACTCTGCAGGTTCGCCACTAGCCGTCTCGCTTTTCGGGTCCGCTTCACCAGAGTTTGGGGAAAAGCCTCGTGGCTGAACAGATTGAGCCTTGGCTTTCTTTTTCTTTTGGTTTAATTTGCTGCTAGCTGAGTTCGTCTGAAAGAATTGCTGTGACCTCTTCAACAGCATTGCCTTCCTGATCTCAGTGAGCAGCTCTCTCAGATTGTTAATTTTAACGTGGTGATCTGAAAGCAAAACAGTTTTGACGTTCTCCATTGCCAGCCTCAAATCTAGTTTCTTAGCAGTATAACGTTTTGTGGACGAAAACGGTTCTTTTGAATCAACTTCGCTTTCTCTGGCTTCATCGACAACAGGAAGACTTGCTTCTACTTCCGGGGTTTCTTCTCCGACTTTCTCATTGCCTTTAATTTGGCTAAAGCCGGGAATTGCTGAACTATTTCCGAACTTACTCGGCTCAGATTCCGACGACAAGTCGTCTGCAGTCGCCTTTAACTTCGCAGAACTCTCACACTTTGTGTCACCATTTTCGTATTCCTCTTTAACCTCATAAGAAACATACTGATTGTGTTTAAATATTCCCAATACATCAGAGCATCTATACCATACGTCAATCATCAGGGCCTTGCAGTAAAACGCGTGGAAATGCAGAAACAACCGCGGCAGGTTCTCTCTCGTCTTGGGATCAACAGAAGCGACCACGCTGTGCATTTCATGGCTTAAACTGAGCAGGTTTTCTAAAGAAGCGACTCCGTGAGGTAACAGCATACAACACAGCTCACGCTGCAAGGCAAACAGGCAGTGTTTATTGCAGTGAGACAAAGCCTGCAGCCAGTACTGACACACACTGTAAAGATCACCGCTGAGCGCCGTCAACAGCCCAAGAGTTATTTCGAGAGAAATCCTGGATAAGATCTGAAAGAGAAAACAGTGGACGCAAATCGCAATGATAATGATAATGATAATAAGCAATATTTTAATAGAAGATCTCCAATCACCAAAAGACAGTTTTCAGGAGGGTCCTAATAAGTCTAAAATACACTAAAAATAAAACTATCAATGTAAAATACAGCATTCATAAAAACTACAAAAAGCTAAGGTTTACAATTACAACCAACTAAGGTTAAAAACTACAACTATAACTAACATCAAAGCGGTTTAGTAAAAAAAATGTTTTCAATTTTAAGTTTCTTGAGTTCACTTTGCAGTAAGGCCCAATCGTTTATTGCTTTGAAATACGTCTTGTTTCTGCCCCATTCCTTTCTTGGTTTGTTTCGTTTTGTGAAAAGTGTTGCACCGAAGCACTCGCTTCAGGATTCGGATTGCCTTGATTGTTTGTGACATGATTCTGTGGCTGTTCTTGTCAACGATAGCAATTACCCGGAAATGATGCGGTTGTTCAGTTTCGCCTCACAGAGTTTAATTTGCCTTTTTTTCAAGGAACACAATAAAACAACAACAACAACACTTACAAAACGTAACACCGTAAAGTTCTGCTCAGTATATTTTTTGAATGCTTACGCACTGACGTTGTGATTTCACCTGATAATGTCTCCACTTAAAAGTGCTAGTACACTATACCTCAAGCGCAGTTTCAGTTGCAGTCGAGATCGTTTCGTAATAGCTCTTGAGTGTTCCATACAGAGTAGCCGCCGAGTCGGGCTTGAATACACCAGAATGATGCCAAGCCTCTAAAACACACACAACAAACCACTTCTTTGGAGTGCTGCTGGCAATCCAAGGTGAGTAACAGCTGCGGGCATCCACATGAGAATACTTTCCTAAAACAAAAAAGAAAAGTCAAAATGATACCTAAATTACAAGAAACTCAACAATAACAGTTTAATTTAGTATAACAGTATGAAACAAACGACAGGAACTCATTAGCGCGTGAGGATGACTGACAGTATCGAGGATGAAAGTATATGAAAGTGCATTCTATCAAGTCCTTCTCGTTGACATTAATCCTTAACTTGAATGAATGATCAACTTCTTTGTTGCGGAAGCAACCCAAACTTCACTCACCCCAAGGCTCACTCGTATTTGTGTGACCGCTAAGAAAAGAACTCATCTCCGTTCGTGCACATTCTTCACACGCATCTTGGTCGATTGTTTGTTCTTCGATGAGCGTCACAAGTAACAGCTCATGAACACAAACATTCAACATGTGAGCCTGGAACAACAGTAAAATGTTAACAAGCAATGAAATGGCCAATTATAGGGGGAAGCTCGCTGAGTTAAGTTTAATTTGTGTGCCGGAAAAACGTACTCCACAATGCACTCACGTTACCATAGTTGTATAGTGACTTTATCTTGTTTCCTCCAATATCCATTGTAATATATATATTATATTTCTGGATTTTTCTAAACAGGGTAAAGGAAATTTTGAGCGAAACTCCTGTGGTCCGAACATTGTTTAAGGTATAATTGACTGGGGAAACAGAGTCATTAGAGTGCAACGTGCAAAGGGAGTAATTAATTCTTTGACCCGGTTTTGATAAATCCAGTTAAAATACAGTTATATATACAGTGCATCTCTCTGTTCATAACCAAATAAGCGATTTCCTGTTTCCTTACCTCAACTCCGGGGCAGTCTTTCAAAATTTCATGGCATCCTTGCCAGTTTGACGTCATCAAATATGAATGCGTGAGGCGGAGAGCGAGAGAGTTGGCAAGTTCAGGTTCGCCGCAAAGTAAGGCAACCTTAAATGAAGTCAACCAGACGTCACTTACTTACACCTAAGTTTTCTTAGAGACTTGTAGTTTTCAAAATAATGTTTAAAGGAGCTGCGTCAAGATATTCAATATCAGCTCAAGTTGAGCTCTTTCTTCGACAACCTAAATTACCCTTAAAATTTAGGAAACCTAACAATAATAGTTTGCTAAGGAAGAAAAACACCAAAGGAGTGATAGTAAACCAAAAAGGAATAAGGATGGTTGAGGATGGAGAAGATTGAAACGGATTGGAAATGACGATTTAGAAAAATTTAGGCTAAATTTTTCAAAGTGCACGAACGAAGACGTAGGCCTTTAAAGTCGAGCATCCAGAAAACGTGGTACAAATAAGGTATCTTTGGACTAGTTTGGAGAGATCCATGCGCCCTTCAAAAAATAAAAGGAAAAGTTCAAGGGGTTTAACGGAGTTCTGTCACGATTTGCGACGAACCAAATTCCCCTTAAAATAAAGGAAACCTCTAAATAATAGTTTACCAAGGAACAAAAATCCCAAAGAGGTGATAATAAACCGAAAAGGAACAAGGACGGGAAAGATTGAGAGGGACTACAAAAAAACGAAATTGGAAATGTACATGATGATGATGTAGCTGTACCTGAAGTGCGGTCTTCAGTGAAGGCTGATCTCCACGACGACACAGGACACGCACTGCATCAGCTGATGAATATACCGCCAAGTAACTAAAAAAATCAAGAATACACTACTGAATATGTTTGTATCCTTTAAATTATCAGGGACACATCTTGTGCATGAATTATAGCAATTCCAATCTCACCATTTGGCTGCTTGCTCAAAGGAATTGTCTGTCTCTAGTTTCCTGGCCCAAGTGCTGTACAGATCGAAAAGTACTGGGTCTAGAGGTGAAAGCCGCACCTTAGCCAATGCGATCGCTTCTCTAAAAGTGGAAAAAAACAGCAATCGAATAATGCCAACATTTTTTTTATAATAGAAACTCGTAACGCTTGCGGTACATCATTTTGAAGATTGAAGAAGATTAAGATGGCTTGTAATTGACAAACTTGAAAAATTTAGGCTTCACCTTTCAAGATTTCTCATCCGTGAAGGAACTTCTGTATTATAAACTAAGTCGTTTACAGACCGCCTAGTTTTGTGGTTTGCTCGCAAAATTATCTTTCCGTGAACTATTTTACGGTGCTCTGCAAATAATAAAACTTAAGGTCTACTTGCATAAAGGGGGCCTTCTTGACCAAAATACAAGAACGAGTCAGACTCGTTGCATGAATAACGTAACAACGCATTAAAATAGCACCTTGGCCATACCTGAGACTGGCTAAATATACCAAGTTAACGATTCGCTCCGACGAAGGGCTAACGCTCGAAACGTCAGCAATTGAATCTCTTTACGGTGGCCAATTTACATTATCAACCCAGTTGATAAAACCAAATTATATACCTATACATAGCTTGTTTCTTGAACACATCTATTGCTTTATACGTGTCATGACAGGCTAGATAATAGAGCACAGCACGTTGACATTGACCCTGCGATTCAAGTTGGTCAGCAAACGCTCGCGTGGCGGAAAGCCATACGTCACGCCCAGCTGGAAGCATAAGAGAATATTTACGCCTTGAACACATCAAAAAACAATAATCAAGTTAACAGGACAAAACTTTTACATGCAATCACAAGTCAATTTACTTTCAAAGTGCCTTTCGACGCGCAAGTTGCGGGATAGGTGCATGAATGGGTACAAATGGACAAACCTCTGCCGAGTATGGAGACGAGTTGAACTCCATCGTAATAACCCTCTAATCCCGAAAACACGTTATGTGCGGTTGAAAGACAACGCACTTAGTTTATGCCCATTTCCAAGAGCAAATGTTTCATTAAAATGGACAAACAGTTCGGTTTAGAATGAATACAGTCTACTTTACCAAGAGGACTGAGAGCAACAAGCCATTCTGTGAGCTGTTTGCTGTTAGCCGCCATTCCAAGAGCTCCGGCCAGGTTTCCTTTCCAGATTTCCAACTGAAGCTTGTAGTCAAGGTTACCACTCTCCTTGTGGTGCTGGCCTGTGCATGGAAAAAGAGTAAATAGTCAGAGGTTGAAATTTATTTTTACATTTTTTAAGATTATCCAATGCGAGTTCTTGATGTAGACCAAAGGTTAGTGTTTTTAGCACTTAAGGAAGCTAATTCTTGAAATGTTCACGGTTCGAGTGTCTGCACTGTAAAACTGGCACTTAAATGCCCGGATAGACACAGAACCAACCGGGGAAACAAGGCAATTCTCCAACTATACTCGGATCATTCGTCAGGCTAATTTCTTGGAGAGCGACTTGCCAGTCTTCGAGAGGCTCGGTTTCATTGTTGGGAGGCGCATAAAAGACACCACACGCAATTTTGCGGTGATGAATTTGAGACTACGATTATTTCAAACTAAAGAAACAGCAACAAATTGAACAGAAGCTACGTGGTACCTTCTGTAGCAAACATTCTGTAAGCGCTGCGCCTGTCTGCAAACAGACCAAGATTCACAAGTTCGTCCGATCCAGCTGCACCTTGCGAAGAAGAATCAGAAGAGCTTGCACTGCCTTGCTCCTTGCCTATCGACGAAAATGACTGTAAAATGAGTTTAATCGCGTAAGAGCAAGGTTCATTTTTCAATCGGCGAGCGAGACGGTAGTCAAAATTAGTGGAAAATTTGTGCGGTGTTGTCGACTAAAGAATATACCTAACAACTAAAGGTCATTAAGGAATAGGCCACTTTCGATATATCAAAATTCAGCTTGGTAGCGAGGCCTAGAGGACACAAACAAAGAAAGTAAAAATTCATGTTTATTAATTTCTTTTGTTTGCGTCCTCTAGGCCTCGCTATCAAGCTGAATTTTAATATTTCGAAGTGGCCTATTAGTGCTTTGAACTATTGGCTGAAGACGAATGCTGATGGCTGTGCTGACAAAATATGGAACGAGGTGCGAGATGGAGATTATCCCCCGTGATCCGATTGATACAATCACTACAAATTCCCTGGCAAAAGAGTTCGAACCTCTGACTTTTCGCGCGAGTAGTTATTGATGAGGCCTGGTTAAGATTTCGACCACGGGAACAAAACAGTAGCAAACCTCTTCGCTGGAATGAACATAGTCCGCGGCAGCCGTCTCCTATTTTATCACGCTGTATCTTGTCTGTGTGAGGAAATAGAAAACTGCTGCACCAAGACTATAGTGAATATAGGGTAGGATTAAAAGAAATCACTGCGGAGCACCTACCATAAATCATCCTAGCCAGCTCAATGCACTCCTGTCGTGTTACGGTTTTGGACTTGCTGTCCGCGATAGCAGAAAGTGGAAACATGGACTTGACTTTCCTCTTTTTCTTGGAAGATGAGGCTGTCTCCAGTGATACTGACGAAATAGTGAAATACATGACACAAGATGACCAAGGAAAATTGAATACGCCAATTCTAACGCTATGGTTTGAAGGGAGTACTCGTTTTCGTTTGTTTACATTTTCTTCGGCGGATAGGTTCAGTTTCTTAAGCAAACGGATGCGTTAAAGAAACAACAAAGGTGCCATGAGTCTTTGTGTTTTGCGCTCTACGGCTTAAGTATATTAATTTCTAGATAAACGAAGCTTCGTCTGTCGTTAGTAAACGCCCACGATCCGCAACCCAAAAGCCCTTTACTTTCAACATCAGTGCAGTGAAAGCCTGCGTTAAAGAATCTGACCCACCCATTATGCATCGCGAGTCAAACCGCCATTTTTGGGGCCCCCGAAAAAGCGAGTCTTAGCGACCGACATATTTTATCTGTTTCCAGCGACGTTGAATGCTTAAAGCAGGTGACATCTACGAAAATATAGTCCTCGCTAATTTTTCTTTCTTCGGGGTTCGTTATTTTTTGTACAATCGCTTTTTGTGATAACAATAACAATAATAGAGGCGCGTGATGCAAAGTGGGTGGGTCAGGAAAAACGTCAAAGCGGCCGCCCTGTTATATCAACACAATATCAAGTATCAGCAGATACTTATTACCTTTGTTACTACGACGAGTATCTCTTTTCCTTTAGTTAATAACTGAACGCCTGAAATACTGTAAGAAAATTCAGAAAGAAAAAATTGTCGCAGAAAATAAGTGCTCGAAGTCTAGCACCCTTTCAAATTGGTGATTTTCACTGTTACGCAATAAAAAACTAAATTCGGCCTAGCCAATTTTGATTTCAGAATTTTATGACGTCAAATGAAAACCAAGAATAACGAAAGACACATTGATTATCGTATAGAGCGTTTTCACTCACGTGGCCAGCAGCCATATTGGATTACTAAAACAAAAGACGATGTTGGCATAAAAATAGAGTTCAATTCCCGGACGATTGGTTCGGACACCAATATAGCCGCTGTCTCTTTGTCTTAGAACACCAATATGGCCGCCGTGACGTCATACGAAAACGCTCTCTACAGATTGCACGGTGTTGAACTCACCTCTTGATCGCAAAGGAACAACTGATTCTTGTTGAAAAATTACTTCAGTCTTTGTCTTCTCATTCGTGCTCTCCGTATCAACAACATTCACCTCCTGACTCTCTGACGTCACGACCGCTTTCGGCTCCGTTCTAATGTCGTGATCCTCCTTTTCCTTAGCTTCTGTCAACGTCACTTCCTCCTTTGGTACTCCATCCTGAGGTTTAACAATTTGTTCTGCTTCATTTGTAGTTGCATCTAATCTCGGTTTGGGTTCTGTACTTTGGGTAGCAACGCTTGATTCTGCTTCTTTGGAATGATCACTAGAGCTCTCAGCAGCTTGTTTTTCATCCACAGCACTGTGATCAAGTTTGGCCACTGTTTCTTGTCGCCATGATTCTTTTTCTGTGGAATCTGCCTTTCCTTTTCCTTTTTGTTTGCCCTTCTTGTTCTTGGACGACTTGCTTGATGAATGGCTCACTCTCTTATCTGCATTTTAACCAAATGTGGGAGCATGTTTTTTTAACTGCGCAACAATTACCGTACTGATATAAAGTAAGTAGTACAAAGTAACAACAACCAATGCCTCTCGACACATTATAGCCTGCAACCGGTTTTCCCTGTCATAACAGTCACGCTGCCAATCCCAAAAGCCAACATGGAAACGCCCTTCACTGCAGCGCCAACATCCCAAGTGGTTTTGTAGAGTCGGGGATCCCCCTAAAATTCTCACGCGATCCCCTCGGCTGCGTGCGAGGCTAGATGAGGTTGGGGTCTGTAACCTTGGCAAATACACGTGGCAGCAATTTTGTAACCTGACGCCCTGTGTTGAAAGATCTTCTATAATTTAAAATCTATCCCGTTGTTATTTTCACCAAGATTTAGTAGCAACTCTCAGTAGGTTAGATGAAACTAACGCCCCATTCTCAACAACAAAACAGGTTCAACGAAATAAAAATCAGCAGAAAAAATTACAAGTACAAGTAAATTCTAACGCGAGTCATTTTGTTCAGTTAATTTGAAGTCCCAAATATCAGTTTGCAACTTCTATAAGAATAAATGTGACTGTCAAATTTTAAACAGCTTTAAACGTTTTTTAGCTTTGATGAGAATAGGATAAATTATAATATCGATCGTGATAAACGTAACATTAGACTCAAACAACACCAGAAAATTTGGAAGCACCTACATTATTATTTAGCCAACAAATTACGCACCCAATACCGGTGGTTGTTTATGCTGTTGGAGTGAAGGTCTCCAGGGACGCACAGTGCCATCCTCCCCACCACTATACACCAAGTCAGGATCAAGGAAACTCCACACTACACACATCACACGGCTGCTGTGGCCACGGAAGTTGAACAGAGCTTCGCCTTTTACTACATCCCAGACCTACGGGATAGAGCAAAGTTATTATTTTTGAAGAATTCTGCAGCTTACACACAAATCAGTATGATCACACTTAACTAACTGCTTCGAAATGAAAAGGAGAACTACTTTTGAACTGGTCGCTTCAGCGGTCCGAATTTTGCAAGACGGACGGCCAATTTGTCGTCATGAAACCTTTATTCAAAGTTCTCATAATGCGCGTTAGTATTTTAAATATTTCAAACTTAGAGGAAAAGAGGACGGACTCCGATTTTTCTTACGAACAGAAAAGCGCAGCTTTCTTTATAAACGGTCGCATGGAATTACTGTTTATGCGTAAGAGAGGTTTTCTTTTACTGCAGAATGTCTGTAAATGTAGGTGTTTATAACGTGATAACTTTTGTGATAACGTGAATTTCATAAGACCCATTTTTCCATTAACTAGTCACCTTCGCAGAAAAAACGGCTTGGACGGAAACTAGTTAGTAACCTTCCTTAGCAACAAATTCATGACAAATTCCATTAAGCTTGTGGTACGCTTGTCTTACCTGAGCGGTTCCATCATAAGAAGAAGAGAGAAGCAATTCATTGTGATGTGGACTCCAGTTCAGATCAGTGACTCGACCTGAGTGACCTGCCAGCTGACGGAAACACGCTGTTATAGGAGCCAAGGGGGTTGAAGAACTGGATGAATCGCCTGTGGGGAGTACAACAAGGCTTGGCATTCAAATTATGAAACGCTAGCTAGAGAGGAAGAATTATTCGGATTTTCAGAAGAGACGCATGTAAGCAGAAACGAAAGTGTAGACGTCCAAGCAAACACTGAGAGAAATGCAAGGATTTTTGAATGGGTATAAGGGTCCTTTCATGTATTTTGCTAGCATCATTTTTCAAAGATAGGCCACGGCTGCAAGTAACAGTCGGATTCGGACATAATCATTCAACAAATTGTCACGTTGCCCATATATGGTGATGAAGCAATTGTTATCCGTCACCTGCACTTGACAGATATCCTGCGATATACGTTAAGTAACGATAATTCAGCTGAAGTCTCGCAAAGCGCCGCATAACGGCAAATTTTCTTGCTGTAAATACGACTTCGTCGACGATTTGTTGAATAATAAAACAATTATCCTGCTCAATCTTGCAGAATATCGAGGCCTATCAGGCGATATTCCGCGCAATTACGCAGGATTATTGTTCAATGGCCGACCAAAATTTACCAAGGTCTGATGAAATCCCTACTGTGGTCGGACAGAATTTCTGGACCATTTTTTGGCCTCGACAATGCATTATCGAGAAGTACTGTAATTTGATGTCCAAATTCACTATGGTTTTGTCCAATCAAAATGGTGAATTAGTTGAACACATGTCCCTTGGTGAGAAAAAATGTTAGCAACCCTAAAAGTAAGTTAAAATTAAACGAATATACTGTACACCTAATGGAGCTAAGAAGGAGCACCTACCTAACATTCTGCCAAGATCATGCACGTGAATAGTTGACTCATTCGATCCTGAAGCCAACCAATACTTACTAGTAGAACTTTCTACAAAGGGAGAGACACAAATATTAGTAGCCTGAGAGAAAGGCGGATCCTTTAGCGAGATTTTTGTGGACAGAGGCGCAAAAAAAGAGCTCATTATCGCGATTTGCATTGCGTGAGACAAGTGCAAAATGCGTATAAACACGAACGGAAATGCGAAGTGAGAGACACGAACGCGATGTGTTTGACTCAAACGCAATGTGTCAGACAGGTAGGACAATTCAAGCATGAGAGTCAAATTCTAAGTAAGAGGCATGTGCGTGACGTGTGAGGCATAGCGCAGTACACGGTCAGTGCTCGCGTGTTGGGTTTCACGTGCACAGCAGAGTGCACGGCCAGTGCACACGTGCTGGGTTTCATGTGCACAGCACAGTCCACGGTCAGTGCTCAGGTGCTGGGTTTCACGTGCACAGCAAAGTACACGGCCAGTTCTCACGTACTGGGTTTCACGTGCACAGCACAGTACACGGTCAGTGCTCACGTGCTGGGTTTCACATGCACAGTACAGTACACGGCCAGTGCTCACGTGCTGGGTTTCACATGCACAGTACAGTACACGGTCAGTGCTCACGTGCTGGGTTTCACATGCACAGTACAGTGTACCTGCAGCATTCGCGAGGTCGCCGTAGCCATGATGCCACACAAGGGTGGTGATGCTTTTCTTGTGCGTGATAATAATTCCAACTTGCATCAAGCCTGGCGGTACATACACTTCAATTGACCTTAAACGAATGAAAAACATTCCGTGAAATTGACTATCCAACTTACATGAGTGGAGCTTAGGCAATTAGACTAAGGCTGTTGATGCTAAACTCGAATTTTACAAGAATGAATCGACTAGTGCCTTCTCTCTGCCATTTAGGATGCAAGTTGCTCATCCAAAAAAAATTGGGAATGATCAAGCGAGATATTACTAAGATAGGAATAGCAGACTACTCTTTGCTGGCTGTGGCTGACTCCCCAGGGCGTGGTAACCGAATAACAACAGAAGATACCCCCTGGCATTTTATGACAGGTTGTCCCAGCAACATAAATTTCAAGAGACATACATTTTTCTACATCTAGGGAGATAAATGTGTCTTGCGGAAGGTGACAAGTTTGAACTAACAATTATGTGATGACTCATTGACTTTACAAACTCAATAAAAAAACGACATGATGAAGACAAACCCAAATCTTAGATTTTAGGAAGTTTACAGAATTTAGTATTAGCCTGCTCCAAAAGGGTGCAAAGAAATGCTTGTTTAAGCATAAGATAATATTCGCTTGGAGTTCCTGTACTATAGCACTAGCTTGAGCTATACTTGCAAGTTTGATATTTAAATGGTCAGAGGTTTCAACCAGTTAGCCCTTCATAATCGCTTGAATAATAAACTTACCCATCTTCATTGCCCAGAGCCAGTGCAGAACCATCTGGGCTCCATGACACATCTGCTCGACCAAAAGGCTTGTGCTGTTCATGTCAATAAAAAATCAGCTCGTACAAGGTTCTAACTGCTATTGTTAATGAATAGGTCATAGCTGAGCTACACTTTTGCTGTATTTAACGGAACTAATAGTTTATCGAGACAATATGAACTGTTGAAAGTGAACAAAACCTCCCAGCATGGCCAAGTGGTGTCGTCGAGTCATCGAGTGTCGTCGAGTGGTTACAGCATATTTATGTATCTGTAGACTGAATAGCATGCAAGTTTAAACCCGACTTTGACATGAGAAAAATATGTCTGCGAGTTTTCTTGAAGGCGTTATCTCTTGTTTCAAAAAGAAAGTGATGGCAAAGTTCTCACTCTGTCAAGGAAATACATGTACTTACTTTGAGATTGTTTGTTTCAAAGATCAGGGCATTCACATCCAGAGCATCTTCCATGAAATGCCCAGTCTTGTGTTGAAGGACGCTCCCATCTCCTGCACAGCTGTACAGATTAAGTGTCGTACTGTCTCCTAAATGAATTATCATTTAAAATGGCTGCTTTAATTTACCTTTAATCTGACTAATTTTACGCAGAAGTTTTATTTGTGATAAAAACCAGTTTATCTTAGCTCAGAACCATACAGACAAGCTAAGGATTACATAGAAAATGTACTTCTTGCTTTGTGTCCGAAGTGATTAGACACTTGCAGTTTATGTGAAAATCCACTGTATTTTGAGTGAAAGTACCTTCGATGGGGCAAGGAGGCCCCCAAGAAATAGAATATACCGTCCTCTTGTGGTATGTTGCAGAAATCTCTGCCCTGAAGCAAAAGGAAAATACTTGGTTAATAATCATGACTAGGGTATGAGTTTGAAGTGTGAAGTGTACTGGATTTTTATGTGTTCAATACAATTTTGAAGGGCAAATAAAAAAAGAAAGAACATGCAAGAACGTTTTTTATTGCATATAACATCTATGGTTGTTTATTTTTTTGTTCTTTTGTGAATTTTTTTGAATTCCTTTTTTGTAATCCAGTAATTTGCAATAGTACAGTACAGTGCATTGCATTGCATTGCATTGCAGTGCAGTGCTGTGCAGTAAAGTACAGTACCTCTTAGAGATGATGTTATAAACACCAACTTGACCATCGTCTGCTCCAAATGCAAGCAGTCCTTCCTTGCTTGGATGCCACTTCACCTACATTAAACACAAAAACACATGACATCACCTACATTAAACACAAAAACACACGACATCAAAGCAGTTCTGTGTGCAGTGCATGAATTTGTTTCTGTTCACCGCACTGGTGACAAAGTACTAAGTATATAGGAAACTTTCATCATTACTCGCATAATTTATATGTTCAATAACTTCAATTATTTTGGGAAGGAATGTACCAAACAATTTTAAGTATTCTAGAGTAAAAAATAACAACAAATCGGAATAAAATATGTATTACAAAGACTTGTGTAAGATTGTGCATTTGACAAGATACTAAAAGCCATCCCCATACCTCATTCAACATTCTGTCCTCCTGTTGCATTCAAGGAATTCCTGGCATACACTTAGGTATATCGCTTATTAAAATCATCACCTTTGGCTCTCATTTGGTCCAGATACATTACATTGTAGGCTTTTTGGCATTTTCAAATTGAGTTCAAAACCCATGCCAGTGACCTTTTGAGTTACTTACCACCATCACTTTAGACTTGATTCCTTGCCACAGCACCAGTGCTTCATAAGGTCCCGCAGATGATGCCGTTTGCCATACTCGAAGCATGTTGTCTCCGACCCCTACCCCCAAGGTACCAGGATCTAACGGGGAGATGGCCAGGGAGTAAGCAAAACCACCCAGGGTGGGGAGGGTGTGGAGACTTCGCAAATGTTGAGGATCCCAGATAATAATCTGCAAGGCAAGTATAAATTTCTTTTTACGATACCAAATTAATTATGTCTACAGCTCTCTAAGATGTAACATGTGCTACAGTATTATTGCCTAAAAGTAAGAGCCAGATTTTCTCCACAATAGTCAAAGTAATTATGAGTGATGTAAACGCCCTATTGGCATGGCAAAATGGAAGTTAAAGAGTGGCAAAGAAAGCCATAATTTATACAAGTCATGTTAGTAATAAACTTCTTAATTATATTACCATTTGCTAGCTCCTTATCAGAGGGAGTTATTCCCTTCAGTCTCTCTGGCATAGAACAGGATTCACATGCTCTATAACAGACATAAATCAAGTGATATTCTACCATTTCGCCCCGGTGACTTGCTCAATACATGAACACCTGTCAAAAAGGCAGCATGGTTAACCTTGTACAAGGTTTACTTTGCGAACTTGTCATCACATCAGTGTGCACTTTACCTGTCTGTCCATAGAAACAGTCATTATTCTAGTTCCAGCAACATCACAGCAAATGTTGAACACAATTCTAGAGTGGCCCATGCCGAACGTCTGGTGTTGCTCTTTTCCTTCTTTGCTGAGATCCCACAACAAAAGCTCACCACTGTGTAAAAATTACACTCAGTCTGTTACTTTCAGATCTTTATCAACGATCTTTCATCTCCAAATTTTGATAAAACTTTTTACAAAGTTTCAAAAAAATCAATATTACTTTTAATGGATTCAAATGATACGCGCATACGTGTAGTAAGGACTGACACTAAATATTTTATTATGAATCACATACATGTATTGAACAATTTCCATTTTTGCATACTGACAGTATATAATCAATACTGGCTGTCACAGTAACTAAAAAAAGCACTTTGAATAATGTTTAGAAAATCCTTCCTAATGGGTGTTTTCAACTTGCCATCTTCTTAAGAACAATTTCTTTTAACAGAGCCAATTAAGGCCACTGAGCTTTAAGTCTTCAAATAATAAACTTATGTGAAAGATTAATTAATCAACATGACAAGAGTGTGGGACAAAGAAAAATTCTGAGTCCCCGACAGGAATCAAACCCATGACCTCCCAAACACCGGGCGGGCGCTCTATCCACTGAGCTACGAGAACTCATGGAGAGCTAGGTCATCTTTACTGGGTTCTTATGTGACATGCGTCCCGCCTACTGCTAGGATCAGCAATGTCGCTATCATCATGAGTTGTGGAAATGAGAATGATGGCAAATTTTCAGCTCGGTAAATTCATTGTGAAAGATTAATTAATCAACACGACACGAGCGTGTGACAAAGAAAAATTCTGAGACCCCGACAGGAATCGAACCCATGACATCCCGAACACCGGGCGGGCGCTCTATTCACTGAGCTACAAGAACTCGTGGAAAGCTAGGTCATTTTTACTGAGTTCTTAACAAACTTATGGTTCTATATAACATGTATACATGTTGCTATCAAACTTACCCTTGGCTGCTTGAAATAACATGACCTGGTGATGCTAGAGGCCAACAGACACTAAGCCACAACCTGTCCTTGGGACCATAAGAATCATACTTGTCTTTCCTGGATGATCTTTTTGGCAGCTGTTTGATGGACAATACTTTGCCTTGAGCTGCATCCCATAACCTCACTGTCTGGTCCCTGGAGCCAGACACTAACAGGTGTCCTTCAGCAACTGCAGCCTTGCCTTGCAGTGCACCTGAATTGAAAGAGCGGTTTACACAAGAGTGTCAAAAGTATTTCAAAATCTGCATTATTTCACTTTGTGATTGGTTTAAAAAACTTGTGCCACTTTTTCAGCCAATCAGGAGTAAAACCAAAACCAACCGTGACTTGCACACAGCACGTTTCCCTGCGCTTTGTGTCGGCTGCGTGTAATTACTTTGAATTTTGATTGGTTCACTGGATTGTCTCCATCCTTTGTGATTGGCCAAAGTAATTACTTTGGTTTTGGTTTTATGACCCTCAACTGAAACTCGCTCTATTAATAATTATGCTGGATTGGAAAATTTTTATACTCAATTTTGTTGTCACTCACTACATATTTCAGACTGAGTGTTTGACACATTTCTGGGTGAAGGCAAACAAATGCTATTCCATCAATGCGTCAACTGACAAACTGCCAACATACCACTGATGCATCATCCGACACACTGTTGCCTGTTAATTGACTCAGCCAATCAGAAGCAATCAACTGCTGTTATCATTGTCTCTATATCTAATCTATCTTCGTCTTGCTGCATATACATATGTCTATGAACCGCTTCTCTTTCCAGAGTTGCCTTATTCTAGCACTTGCCATTTGCAAGTGGAAAACCAACAGTCATACAGATCTAGGTGTCTAAACCCTCTTAGGCTAAAAAAAATTATGTCAAAATCATGATGTAAAGTGTTTAAAACTTTGTAGTTTCACCATGGTGGATTCCACTTGAGTTTTGATTATTTCAATTATTTTCTGTGGGGTACTGGGGTGGACCAAATGCTTATTACTAATTTATTAATGTGCATGGAAAAGTCAACTGCAACCCAGATCTTTAAATTATTAAAAAATGAAGTTTTCTGTTATGTTAAACTGCGATTACAGTGCAACCCAAGCTTACCAAAATCAATGTGCTCCTTGGGTGTTGGACACCAGCCAAGACTATGAATTTCACTGGAATGTCCTTGCAGCTTCTGCACCATCGATATCCTTCCATCACTGACATTAACATTCAACACAGCTATCAATCCACTCTTGTACCTTATGAAAAGAAACAGTTTAGAGTTCATTTGAAACAGTAACTTCTCTTACTATAACTCCAGAGTGTACATGTAGATGAATAGAGGGGGTAAGTTTCTAAAGAAACTGTGGTGCTGCTTCGGTGAGAAGTATAACAATATAATTTGGTTTTATGAACTGGGTTGATAATGTGAATTGGCCACCGTAAAGAGATTCACGTTTTGTCAGAGTGAATCAAGGAATTGTGGGTCGTGTGTTTTTTATATACAGAAAGATGGAGCTTCGCTATTGGTTGGTGCCTGGTAACGTGAAAACAATGGAATAAATTAGTTGAATGAAAAGCGTTCGTTGATACCGTGAGGATTAAGAGTGCCGATGTGAAAAATAAATTGACCTCTTCCATATAATTAGTGTTGAGTCAAAAAACAGAGGAACCAACAGGGTGGCGAGACAAGCGACTGATGGACTGGATGATCAGCTGTCTGGGTGGGTGACCGACTGACTGACCAGTGACTAACTGGCCAGGCGACCAACCAACTGGCCAATTCAATGACTGACCACCAGGGAACTGGGGACCAGCTAACTGACTGACCAACCAACCAGCTGACCAACCATCAGCCCAGACAATTACGGCTTAATTAACTTAATCTCCCAACTGCAAAATGTTGTCTAGCGTCTTACCCAACAGCTAGTTCATTTTCTGAAAGATGAGACAGTGCTATGGAGAAGATATGGTCCTGGAAAGGGCAACTTCCAAACAGATTTTCCTCTGCGTATCTCCATGCAATGATCTGACCTTTTTCATCACCTAAAAGTCAAATAAATTGTCACTACAGGAAATAAGAATGACATTGGAGAACAAAATTACTCTCTGGTAACCGTTAGTGTTGATTTCCAAATCACGTCCAGACCAATGGTTCATTCAAGTTGGGTGTTTAGGTGGGCTATGGCAAAAATGTGCCTGTTTTGGAGGCAGGAGTAAGAAGGGCGAGTAAGAACAGGGGCAGATCCTGAATTTTTCTTAGGAAGGGGTGCACCACTAAGGAATGACATAACTGACAGGTGACATAAGCAGAATTCTTGTTTTATTAGAAAGCTGCAGGTCATTTCAGGGGGAGGGGTTGCACACCCCCTGCACCCTCCCCTAGGTCTGCCCCTGAAGAAGATACCAACTGACGTATCCAGTAATGAAGTTGAGCTATAACCAAGCTGAACAAATGCACCTATCAATGCTAAGCCTGAGGGAGGGGGGTCAGGCTGCCCACGGGACTTTGACTGTGAAGGGGGGGGGGGGGGGGGTTGACCAGGAATTTTGACATGGCCGCCACTTTTAATAGTGGGGAAGTGGAATATTTTGATACTTTTGACCAACTATGTTGTCCCGGGGTGGGGATTTTGACCTATCTTTTCAGAAAATGTCAAAATCCCCACCCCATGCCTGACCCCTCTCCCTCAGGCTAAACATTGATAGGTGCATGAGGTCAACTTTCTAGTCTAAAACAGGAGGGTTACTTAATGTCTCCATTCTGCAATTTTATGCTTACTCCTTAATAACATATTGCATGGGAGCCTACATTAGCTACAATATACAGGGATCCTTGCAGTGTTTAGTCCTATTTTTACAACATGTGGTTAGCAGGCCCCCCCCCAAAAAAAAACAGCAATATGGCATTAATTACCAGTATACATAAATCAATTGTTATCCCTTCACCAGTTATTGCAGATCTAGACTTACTAGGTTAGCCTCTTACGTACCTGAAATGACAAGATCTGTAATCAAAGGAGACCAGGTAAGGCAGGTGACTTTTGCCTGGAAAAAAATGTGGCTAAATGTAATTTAGGGTAAGTTAAAACCTAAACACAGGGCTTCAGGCTTTGTGGCAAGGAGTTCCACTAAGTAATGTTACTAGACAGTGTTAGGTAGCAGGTTTTGCAAGGTCTGACATGATCGACTTGCTACCTTTGGAGAGAACAAAACAATGTGTAACAAGCAAGCAGTAAACTGTGGACCCCGGACGAAAATTTAAGTTATTCCCAGAAAATGACAAACTGTCAACCCCACCTCCACCTCCCCTTTGAGACCCTGGGTACAATGTAGATGGGCAAAATACATCTGAAAAGCTGTTTTATGATGTAACCTATAAATTCTTGCATTTTACATAACCATCCGCTCTTTCTAGCCATCTAATTTGCAGAATGGTATTGAGAGGGATAGGGGTGCATGGGGGGGAGTGGCGCATGGGAGGGTGGGGGAGGGGGGTGATCGATAGCAAGTGCTCAGGTGTTCAGCAAAGCCCCCAGCTGTCAGTATGACGTATTCAATTAAGTTCAACCTGAAAAAAGCTTGCTAGCTGCAAAAAAATGTTCTACATTTTTCAAAACAAAGAGTTTTAGCCTTTACGGAAGTGTATGCAGAAAGTAAGAGCTCGAGACTCACTGAACACGGCCCGGTGTAAAATCTAAATTGTAGGCCTATTTGGTTACGAAATCCTTACGTTGTGTGCCTTATGCTCCAACAGAGCAAGTCTCGTATCTGCGTCCCAAATTTTCACTGTTTTATCGTCCGAGCCACTCGCTAGAAAATTCGCGTGAAGCTTGTGTTTGGAAAAACACACGCTCGTGACACGTTCGGCATGGCCTGCCAGCTGACCCTCAAATACAGGCGTTGCTGAACTGACGTCGAGAAGATAAACACAGTTTCTGGCACCAAATGCATATATCTTTCTTAAACTACAGTCCGCTACAGAACTGCAATACCAGTTTGGTGAAGCGGGAAGAACGAACTTCGACACATCGCCAGCCATGTTGGATTCGTGAAGCCGCGAAAATGTACATGGAAACTGGCACTAGTTGTGTTGTTATTCAAGATGGCCGCCTCCAGAGGTACATGTGTGTGTGTTTTTTTTGGTTTAATCGAGAAATTTTGATATGTTAAAGAGTCGTTTCTTCGTTTTAAACAGTTTTTGTTTGTGTGTTATAGTCCAAGGACTCCTGAAAGTGGTACAATTTCAGTTGAGGTAGGTGTTTAGTAAGTTCGATTATGAAATTCTAAAATTCGGTGGAGTTTTAGCTACGTTTGGAGACTAGCATAAAATTGGTCATGCAAGTTATGCAGGCCATCAAGTGATCCAGAAATACCTTACAATAATCCCAGTATAAAGGCCAGCCGCAAGCTACTTTCTGTAATCTAACTGAACTTGTAAAGGCTAACTGGATTGCTGTCAGCCAGTTACATAAGGCTAAACAGAATGTTTTGCGTGACTTGATGGCTCGCACTTTGCATTGACCTCATCAATTGCTCCTATTTACTTTTTATAAGCTCATTGCATATGTATAACTGGCAAAAGTGGGTATAAAGAGAATGGGCCAGGCCATTTATAACAGCAAAGGAGAGCTAGAACCTTACTTATTCAACTGAAAATTATGTTTATCAACCAGGAACTTGTCATTGCGACCATTTCTTTGTTCCAAGTTACACACCAGTGCACAGCGTCCAGCTACATTCTCAGTCACCAGAGAGTTATGGGGTAAGACGCCAGCTGAGATTGAGGAGGAAAAAGGAATACCAGAACCACCATCAGAGGTGCTGTACTCCAACATCCTTTGAAAGTACTGTAAAATTGTTGAACTTAACGGGAACCTCCACTCCTACAACAAGATGACCCTGACTTATTTGAACTAATGCCTAAATTTCAAATTTTCTTGGATACGGGGAAAATATCCTTCAATAACAACAAAAATGGAAAAGATTATCTCTTTTAAATTTCCTGCGCACCGCCATTTTGGATTTGGTGATGTGTTATGGTTGCCCAATTGTTTCACACAAAAGTTGCTCTGCTTCCTAACAATAGCGGCAACCGGAAATGCTTAGAAGTTAAAGTGAAAAACTCAGGGGAAGCATTGTCTTAACTACCCTTGGCTACTCCATGGCAAGAATTTCCTGTTTGGATGAAACTTTCTCAGTAATTTTTGGAGTGAAGGCAAGCCCAGTAGAAGGCCAACAACTGCAGCAAAACGACAAAAGGAGAAAAAAGAAAAGCAAAAAATGGAAAAAAACGAAAAGCCTTAACACGTAGGTCGCTTTTTAACCCAAATTTGCCTTTTGCGCATGACCAAGCAAAAAATATTGTAAAGCAGGATGCTCATGGAAAGACAGGGCATGTTTCCATGTTGCAAAGGAAAGTTTTGAGTATTTGGGAGCAGATTTAGCTCACAACTGGCCAACCATAAAATGTTTAAAAAGGTGCCTTTTAACAATCTAAAGGCACCAATGGGTTAACCCAATATCAATTGTTCAAAAGATTGGAGATTCCCTTCAAGAGTCAGCTGGGTACATAGCAAATATAAAGACTATTCAAATTTCACAGATGGGATGCTCAAGTTTCCATAATTCACGAAATGACAACGAGTATTGCATTTGCCCCCTGTTTTCCACCAGCATATTATCTAGTTTCGTCAACTTTCCACTGGTGCTCACTTCTCACTCATTTACCCCCTGGGTTTAGAGAGGCCAGAAAACACAATGACCCCTTCATCGTCATTTTATCAAGTCCCATTCTTTTTTCTTCTCTTCCTTTCCAACCCCACTCACCTCCAGTAACAAACAGCTTCCAAAATACACTCTGCATAATTGTCACACATAGCACTGGGAACTATATCTTTCTTAACCATTGTAGAAGAAAGTTGAAAGGTTTGTGTGACAAAATCCTCAATTTATTTTTTTTTAGACTATATACCATTGCATTAGGGACGTCAAAGGCAGCCCAACCAAATTTAATATGGTGGCAAAACAGGTAATATATGTACAGCACCCTGCAGTACTACCATAAATTTCAATTAGGTGTATGCTGCAAAGGTTCTTAAACCCTGACCCTGTTTAAGGTTAAAGAATAATATAATAATAACACAATATTTAGAGAGGATGGCCTCATCAGCCTCGGCTGGTTTCCATGCAGGTCCTCTTTCCTTTAGGTCGAATTGAAATTTAGAAATGTTGGTTTTCGGGGAGGGAGAAAAACCAGAGAACCAGAGAACCCGTCGAAAAACCGAAGAACCAACAACAGACTCAACCCACATATGGTACCGGGCTGGAATCAAACCCGGGCCGCATTGGCAGGAGGCGAGCGCTCATACCACTGTGTCACCCTCGCTCCCCTTAGAACAGAATTTGATACCCTATGTTAAAGGCCCAAACCTGAAAAATGGCACCCTATTCAAGGAATAAACAAAAACGAAGAAAGCTATGAACGATCAACCTTATTTCATTCCTGTAAAATTTTAAATACTTGTAACGGATTGTTCAGTTTAAACAGACTGTTTCTTTTTCATTTAGCTTGCCGTTCACGCACTGCAAATTTTGGTACCGTTTGACAAACCCTGTTATGGAAGTGTGAAATAAAGTGTTGTTGTTTGTTGTACCCAATATAAGGATCACACCAGGAACAATGCCAAAAGGGGCAAGACTGATACCCAATTTAAGGACCAAGCACCTCAAAAAAACATACCCTATCCCATGGCTAACACCTTTGTAGCCGATATATGGGAGTACCCCCAGGTTACAACATATCCTATTTGTTTTGTCGATACATGTGTATAAACTTTGCACAAGTTTTATTTAAAACAAGGAACAAGACCACTTACAAAATACACAACTCCAATTAACACAACTATTACACTTACATGTTTTCAAATCAGTTTCTCTTATGTGAATTCCATGTTTAAGCAATAGGAGTTTTTCCGTGTTTACATAGCCAGA
Source organism: Blastomussa wellsi (assembly GCA_947652115.1). Lineage (NCBI taxonomy): Eukaryota > Metazoa > Cnidaria > Anthozoa > Scleractinia > Plerogyridae > Blastomussa > Blastomussa wellsi. Next base: position 20,506,557 of record OX393568.1, on the reverse strand, counting down.
TATGAACATGACAGAGTTGGGAGAATTCTAGACAGGTATGCAAACCTGAGAGGCAGTCGAGGTTTCACATAACTTTCAAGAATTCTCCCAATCCCCAAGCATTTAGATGAGGCTATGTAAACACAGAAAAAGTCCTCAATTGCTTTTTTTAGCTGAAATACCCGTGAATCTAAAACGCCCCAACTAAACATCTCATTTCAACCAACAAGCACATGAATTCTCCTTTATTTTTGCGGGTTTTTTGCAATTTTAAAAATTAAAGGGGGAGAACCCTAACTACAAAACGGTTGCTATAGATGACTTCTGACCATGATATTTTGGGCTCCCTTTCAATCCTGGGGTTGGTTTTTTTGCCATCCTTGTTCTATTGGAAGCTGCTTTCACTTTTGGCAGCTTTGACCATATTTGGAAAGTCACATGACCAGAACACAAAGACGCTAAAAACTCTCACAGCTTACATCTTTCTCGAATGAAACCAAAGCTAATGGATAGAGTGCAAAAATTTTATGACGTCATAGCTTTTTAACTAATGGGAATCTCCACAAATCCATACTACAGATTTTGCATCTGAATTCAATTTATCCATTGGCCTTGGTTTCATCTGAGAAAGATGTAAGCTGTGCGAGTTTTAAGCATTTATGTGTTCTGGTCACATGACTTTCCAAATATAGTCAAAACTGCCAAAAGTGAAAGCAGCCTCCAATAGAACAAGCATAGCGAATAACTAATCCCAGGATTCAAAGGGAACTCAAGATATGATGATTAGACGTCATCTATAGCAACCATTTTGTAGTTAGGGTTCACCCCCTTAAAGACCTGCGAAAAATAACCACTGCGAACTTTGCTGTCGCAAAATTTTATGGAGATAGAAAAATCATGTAACTCTGTTTTCTAGGGTCCTTTTTACTTAAGGTGTGACAAGGAGCATAGCATCTGGCATCCGAATCATCTTACATACATACATACATACAACCTTTGTTTATACACCATAAAAATTTCAAAGCTAACAAGCTTGTGGGGTCGTGTACTAAATAAAAATATACAAATGCTAAGGACAATTAAGAAAAACAATTAAGGATAAAAATCGCACAGTTCCTCCAATACATCCTTTGTACAGTCTGCAAATTGACCATCCTGTATCGATCCTGTCTCGGCTTCTTGTAGCGTGTAGTTATGAGTGTCTTGTATCTTTCCATTATTGCCCTGTTCCTAGGTGTACAAATAAAGACATTGAACCGTCAAATTCGCGAAATTTAATTCCCTGCAAAGGTCTCATGCTGAGAAATTTTCGTGAAATTAAAGTCACGCGAAAAAAATGAGCAAGGTTAGGTAGCCATGGTGCTGTATTGCAAGGCTGGCATAGAACAGTTAGGTAGAACTTAATACTTTTTAAAGGCTGAAAATTTAATTATCTTTTTCCAGATTAGAGGACTTCAGATTGATGAAGCAATCAAACAGATGACATTTTCTCCCAAGAGAGCTGCAGGAATTATTAAAAAAGTAGGTATATGACATTACAACGACCACAACAAGTACTTTCTCATAAAAAAATAAATCACACTTTAGAAAAGTCATGTCACTGACAATCAGTTTTTTTAGGTAATTGAAGAGGCTCGGGATATTGCAGTAAAAGATCACGGTATTGAAGACAAGACTTACTTATGGGTCGGTAAGTACTTACAGGGTTTGAATTGCACAATGTTAATTATGGTCTTCAAACAGCTGGGGAAGTGTGGAACAGTTAAACCACCATTGTTGCATGGGTTCGCAAAGGTATTGAAAGGCCGGGCCAGGTTTGTGCCTGTCTTACATTCTCGTGTTGTGATGTGTTACTGGACAAGAGCCTTTTTCTTACAGATTTCTACATGGAGAAGGGATGTGTATTCACTTCAGCTAATACATCTTATTTTTCTGTTCTCGTTATGCTTTTAGCTCAGTCTTTCACGAGCAAAGGGCGATACATCAAGCGAATTCGCTATCACGCCAGGGGACGCTACGGTATAATGCACCATAAATACTGTCATTATTATCTTGCACTGAAAGAAGGCACGGGACAACAGAAAAACAAGAGAAAACGTAAGCGAAACTTGACTGAGTTAGAGAAGATCCAGAGGCATCCACAGCACATAAGGAATTCTTTATCGTGGTGGTGAAGACTATTTCACGAGTCATCTATTCGTCCTAATGGCCCTTTGGAAAATTAACTTTTTTCTGCAACGGTCAAAATCATTAAATCAATCATTATCTTCCCGAGTAAACGTATTTGTTCCCTCTTTTCCCCTTTCTTGATGCTGACAAAAAACATAACCCAGGCTTCTCGTTTTATTTTTACCATGACATGTAGACTGATGTACCCTTTAACTTGACGAATTTTTAATGACTTTGTGAAAAAACTTTAACTAGCATCCATAGTTCTTTGCATTTTGTGGAAGCTGTTTCCTACTATTTTGGCTGCACTCCCCCCCCCCCCCCCCCTCCCCCAAACTAAAACCGAAAAGGATATTACAAAGTGGTATACGACGAGAGCAGTTTCTACTGGTGTGTCGACAGTATTTCGTTTTTGCTTTGGTTTTGCATTACGACGCTTAGTGATTGGTTTATAAAACGTGCGCCACTTTTTCAACCAATCAGAAGTAAAGCCAAAACCAAACGTGACTGGTTCATGCATGTGCGTTTTCCGGCGCTTCGCTTCGGCTGCATGTACGACATTCGAGTTTTGACTTGTTCACTGGATTAGAGCAGTTTTCAATTGAGTGTCGTAACACGAAAACCAAAATAATTACTCTGACCAATCACAGTGGGCACAGACAATCCTGTGAACCAATCAACTCGAAGCAAATGCATGTAGCCGGCAAAAAAAAAGCGGTAAAACGCGCGCGAGTGAGTCATGATTGGACAATGGTTTCGCTTCTGATTGGCTGAGAAAGTGTCCTTGGTGATTGGCCAGAGTGATTACTTAATAGACCAATTTTGATATTTTAAAATTCAGCCTGAAAGAATAGACCTTGGCACGAGGCTCTGGGGAAAACTATAGCATTTGTGGGGGTTATTTCCCTGCATGGGCCTCGTAGTGATGTCTATTGGTTTAGGCTGAATTTTAAAATATCAAAATTGAGCTATTAGGTTTTGGCTTCACGTCACTGAAATTAAAACTGCTGTAAACTAACTTGTTAGACAACAGGTGAACGACAAAGATATTAATGACCATTTTATTACAAAGAGTACAAATAAAATACTATGTAATTTTATATACATTGCTTCATCTCAACTACTAATAACCGCCTTTCTGTTCTTTCGCTACTTTAAAAAAATACAATTTTTGACCCCTTCAGTTTACAAAAATGTAAATAGTATTTTCATCTACTAAACTCAGTTGAGTTCGGAATGCAACGAGGGTTACAACAACCAGACAATTTACAAAACAATACCTTTTGGAGCAATGCTAAATTAAATTCCAGCAACAGCACGTGAAAAAGATAGGAACACCTTAAAAATATATCTCCAATTCTCAATTACCTACCTAAATTACAACGAGCGAATTTTCAAGACAAACTGAAATCGCCGTCTCTAAAGGGAACCTCGAGTCTTCGGCAAAATGACGTTGAATCATTCGCATAAAGGAGAAATAAAAATTATTGCTTTTAAATTTCGCGCACGCCACCATTTATTATGATTATTATTATTTGACGTGCCAGTAATGGTTGCCGCTACAGTAAGCACAGTCGGGGGACTAAGTGGTAGTCGATGTCGAAATCCCGCCTCCGAGATGAGACTACGGATAGCAAAGTCAGGGTACTGAGCAAAAGATTATGTGTACCAAATCTGCGGGATGCAACTGCACTAGAAAGCGTGTAATTGCGTTCTTAATTTCTCATACATTTCCTTGTACGTTTGTGGGGGAAAATTATAGACAAATGTAAGGAAAATTGATAACGCGAGTGGACACTTTCCAGTAGGGCTACATCCCTCAAATTTGGTACATACAATCTTTTGCCAAGTACCTTCACTTTGCTATAACATTTACCAACTAGAAGATGGGTGTCCATGTTCTATAAGAAAATAATGCCCGCTTGAGGTCTAGAAAAGCTGCTAGTGAATTCCCGAGCCGTTAGGTGAGGGCATTCAGCTGCTTTTCTAGACCTCACATGGCATTACTTTCTTATAGGACATCGGGAAACCCATCTTCTAGCTGGTTTAGAATGAAGCATGAAAAAATCCTAAAAAATCAGCAAAATTTAATACGCGCGCGGGCGGACTCCTTGTTCGTATTTCTGGCTCTCGCTGCTCAATAGCTCGTCCATACAAACACGGTAACTTTGGGGCCAACATGCCGATCAACCCAAAATGCCACGCGTGACGATTGGATAAAATAAGTCGGAAAGTCCTCGAGTGTTTCAACGAAGACTTGCTAAAACGATCACTTGTTCCCCTGACTGAGGAAACAGAGGATCTTTTACGTGGAGCAATTGGGCAAGCATATTTTCACGTCATAAATCCAAAATGGCGGCGCAGGAGAAACTTAAAAGCGATAACCTTTTACATTTTTTGTTGATATTACATGTTTCTCTTACCCAGTAAAATTTGGAATTTAGTCACTATTTCAAACAATTCAACGTAAGGGTGAAGGTTCCATTTAAGAGGAAGAAATATCCCCTTGCAAGGCGGTATGAAGTTTCTTTACAAGTCTGCAGTGAGTACTTTGTATAACTATATTGTGCAGTTACATCAGATGG
>OX393568.1:20464324-20494324 GCA_947652115.1 Blastomussa wellsi | reverse complement strand
CCGTGATACTGACGTTTTCCTCCATTTAATGTAAATTTATTCAACCGAAAAGATCACTTAACAGATCATTATTCAGTTTCCTTTAACGTGATTCCCTAGTTTTCTATTGCACATCCTTACTGCACACGGCACGGGGACCCCCCATTCGTATTTCAAAATTTAAGTTTAAATACCACAAACAATCGATTGGCAAAGTTTGACAAAAATCTCAGTATAGGTTCTACGTATGTGGAATGACATTCACATGGTACAAACGAACTTCTATAAGCGCCCCCTCCCTATAAGCGGACCCTTCTCGCGAGTACCCCTCCTAAGTACTACTTACCTGTAGATCCGTATTCAAAGCGAGGAAGGCCGCATTTCTTAGGCATTCCTTCAGTGAGCTGGGCTATATACTGCAGAAGCTGGCCACAAAGCTGCAGATGGAAAAAACGCTATTTCAAACATACCAGAACTACAAGCAAACCACTCTGTTAATTTTCCCTTGCATAGCGAACAGGCATTCAAAATAACACCATCACGGAGATTTTTTCTTCTATTTTTTAATAAAACGGCAGTAAAATTACGACTAAGAACGTTCGCTCAAAGACAACATGCACCTAGAAACATTTAAGTGTCTACAGGGTTTTTATGCTTTTGGTATCTTTATATTGCATAAGCAAGTATTCCAATTTTATTTTTTGGATTCCGAAACTTCTTTGCCACAAAAAAGAGCTTTAAAGTTCCCGCGTCGGCCACGCCCAATGAAGATGACCGGAAGTTGCTACTAAAAAAGAGTCCTGCTTCTAGAACGGGCCGTGACGTCAAGTCAAGAAGTGTCAAATCTTCCTGTCAGTTCATTTCACTGTTCATCAGAAATATGATTAATTGAAAGTGATTTCATCCGAATAGTATGTCTGATAGCTGTGATGTTGTGAAGTGTTCAAATTCTGCTGACTCAAAGAAAGGAATTGCCTGAAGTGACGTCATTCATCACCAATCTTCGATCACGCGGTCAACTTCATTGGGCGTGGCCAAGGCGGGAAATTCAAGATTGATTTTGGGGTGAAAAGTGACGGAATCGAAAAAAAAAAATTCAGAATAGTTTTCTATGCATTCTAGAGATACCAAATCCAAAACAATCGCTTTTGGCCGTATTGACACTTTAAGGTATCAACTAACATGATGAAGGAAGAGGAGAACCGAAATCAATTTTGTAGCTATTTTTCCAGACCACAGGGGCAGAACCTGAAGGTCAGCCAAAGTTTTTCAAGGTGAGATCTAAAGCTCCTGCTGGTATCAAAATGATATCTCCCCACTTATAGCTTCAGTGCACTGGCATAATAATTTCTAACAAAACTGGACCACTGTTTATAGGCTTCCATTGGCGTCCATTAGGCTCTTGGGCGTTTGAAGCGTTGCGCGTGACGGTGCCCCTTTAAAAGTCTCAGAACTATCACAACTGAAACAGTTAAGTCGGCTAGTATTTGGTTGACCTACCACGCTCTTAATGATCTTAAGAAGTTCCTCAATCACCACAGCGATTCCTTGATAACCAAGCAAGCGAGCCATGCAGGCAAAATGAATGTCTCCAACAAAATTACTGTACAGTGATCCAATAGCGTTGAACACAGAGTTTTGAAGCTGCAACACGAAACATAAAGAAACAATTTAGCTTTGATGACGTAGGTCTACCGAGATCGGTGCATTGACCCTGATTGGTTGAATTTTCGCACGCAAGAAACAACCAATTACAGCCACTTCGCGGATCTCTCTACGGGTATGCCATCAGTATCATTTTATATGGAACTTTACGCGTTGAATATCAGACGTCTATTGGGGACATGCAGACGCACGCGTCTGTTACCGTCCAGCTGTGCATTATGGGCGAAAACTAATTACCTTGGTGCCGAAGAAATAGTGATACGCTTGCTTTGGCGCTTGTTCTCTGGAAACTTTGTCTACCAAAGGAAGCGACGTTGGAACAAATCTGCAGACAACAAAATTGTGCATTTCCTTGTTAATAAATGAGATAATCCCGTCCCGACCACTCATGTCTTTCGATGAAACCCGAATGTGTGGCCATATAAATGAAAGCTGCCAAGCAGAACATTCATGTAGTGATGTTCATTATGCTGTAAAAAGGTGGTTCTAAATTTATATTCTGTGAATGAAGCCCTTGTGTATGACCATTCGAATGAAAGTACTTTCATGTTGTACTGTTTACCTACGCTTCAACTTATATTTTGTAATCTTGTACTGTAGAATATTTTCTCATTCCCTTATAATGCCATGGACCGGCCATAGCTCGAAATAAAACAAAATACTAACCTCTTACTTACCGAGCGCGAGGGCCGTACTGGGGAATATTGGCCCGATGTCGTGGCAAACGACAGAGGGCCAATATTCCCCAGTACGGCTCGAGCAAGCAAGGTTAGTAAGTAGTTTATTATATGGCACTTGGGCCATGCATGCTTGTTAAAAACGCACTATTGGCGACTTGAATTTAGAGGTTTGCCGACGTAATGTGTTTTGATGCCGCGAACAACTCAGAAAGAATAAGCTACCACGCTAGTTCAAAGCTGTTAAATTATCCAACTTAAGAAAAAATCCCGACCAAGAAAGAACCAACAAGAACGCTCGGATTTTCCTTGCCATATAATAAAATAGCTTAAAAGGCCTTACTTGACCCGTTTACTCAAGATAGTTTTGATTTTTAAGTTAGTAAATGAAACCCTAATTGCCATGGATGCATGAAAGCTATTGAGTAGAATCACTTTAAAGAGAGGAGAGAGATAAATAAGTTTAAATTGGATTTTTTTTTTTTTCATCTTATTCTGCGGGGTATCTTATTCTTTCGGGGGTATTCCGGTGTTCCAGCTTTCAGCACATGCATCACCTGTTTGTGGAAGAGTTGTAGCAGTAGTTTGGAAGGAAGTCGAAGTTGAGTTCCCAGAACACGTGAAGCGTGATTCTACCATATGGAGCAGACACAGAATGGTTGGCCTCGCCCAGCATGTTCTTGAATGGAATAAGCTTGACGCATTTGGACAGCAACTGGTGGGTCATACGGTTCACATCGAGTAAATTCTCCAAGTCCTACAAGAAACATGTCACAGTCATCAACAATTGGATCATGCTTTAGCGTGCACTATCGATTTATGCCGGTGCACGCGGAAAGTTTGGAGAGGATGAAAAAAGAGAAAGAGTTTCTCGAGGCGATAGCGAGAGCAAATCTAGCCTGTTGAGTGTTCTCCAAACTTCCAAAGTGTACTATAACCCAATTGTGTACAGCTAAAAGCACGAATCAATTGTTGGATAACATTACCAGTGGAAATAGGGGGATTTTCAATTGATTGTCGTCAAACCAAAACCAAAGTAGTTACTTTGGCCAATCACAAAGGAGGGAGACAATCCAGTGAACCAATCAAAACTCAAAGTAATTACAAATAGGTGACACAAAGCGCGGGAAAATGTGCACCCCCGAGTCATTCTTGATTTTGGTTTAACTTCTGATTGGCTGAAAAAGTGGCGCGAGATTTTTAAAGCAATCACCAAGCGTAATAAACGCATAACCAAAGCAATTCACTAATTACTTTCGCTCTATACATCAAAACCCGCACCAAAACTCTCGCAAAGAATTATGGCAAAACAATTTGCTCACTCTATCAGCGTGCACTATTGGATATTGTGCCGGGTTACGAATTGAATTTGATTGCGCAGCTCTCCTACCTATGTTATAAATGTATTTGTCACAGACAACGAAGAAGGAATTAAAAATATTAAACACTTCGAGCTTAGAGATCAAACGGGTTAACTAACTTGAAGGTAAGAAAGATTGCTCCAGAAAAATGATCTAAAATCAGAAAAGAGTTCATGGCCATACCACAACGCCACATATGTCTCCACTCTCAAACCGACCAATAGCGCAGTCTAAGGATCGCATCATGGAGTTATTAAGACGCTGTGTGATTAACTTGTTCAAGTCAATAGACCGGCCTAGAAGCTGAAAAAAAGCAACACAGTGAAGTAATCTATCCCGAATAACAATTGACACGTCTTTCTACACTTGCCGTTTTAAAGCTCTATTAAGCCTCCCTAAAATTTCACTCCCCCGTCCGTACGTTAAATTTTTTTAATAAGCCCCCCCCCCTCCATCCCCAGTCCCCTCCCCAGATGGAAACTCATGACAATGGCCACTTAACGTTTTTTAAGGTGTTCATCAAATTTCACTTATTATTCTTTTCTATTGTGTGAAAAATGTGTCACCAAACAACACTAAAACATTAAAAAGTTCCCTTGGTTTCTTATTATACGTTACCTAACTTACATCTGATTTGAATTACCGGTAAGTCCCTCCTTTTCATGGGGTCTTAGAAGCCCAGCCCCACCCCACCCACTCCCGTCCATACCTCCCCGCTATTTTTCTATTTTTCGTGAGAGTGATGTCCGAGACCCTTGTAGTAAGTACAAGTTTTAATAACCGTTAATTCAAGATACAAGTTCCTGAGCGGCTTTTACGTGACCTGGGCATAATTCCGGTTTTAAAACGTGCCACAATTGGACGCTGAGGATTACATGTAAATTCGCCTACCTGAACATGTGAATAGAGGGGGTAAGTTTCTAAAGAAACTGTGGTGCTGCGTTGGTGGGAAGTATAGCAATATAATTTGGTTTTATCAACTGGGTTGATAATGTCAATTGGCCACCGTAAAGAGATTCAAGAGCTGACGTTTCGAGCGTCAGCCCTTCGTCGGAGCGAATGATCGATTCGCTCCGACGAAGGGCTAACGCTCGAAACGTCAGCTCTTGAATCTCTTTACGGTGGCCAATTGACATTATCAACCCAGTTGATAAAACCAAATTATATACCTGAACATGTCTCTGTTTGAGAAGTGTCTCGTATCTATTGGAACGCGTTCCCAGTTTAGCCGCAGCCTCAGCACCTAAACGGACCAGCTCAGATTTGAACTTCTTGTCCAGCAACATACTGTACAGAGAAAGAAAATCAACCTAAGGTTATCACTTCAATTCACAGCACTTACAAAATCACAAGTGGTTCTCACATGAATGGCTCGATACCCTTCGTGAAAACAATAGAACAAACAACAGGAATAATGCCCATAGCCCCTAAGACAATAACAACTGCTACCAGTAGAACTGCAAGCTTACGGTCTTGATGAACTATTAAATTCTCCAAAGCAACATTGAACAAAATATGTGGTATCCAGTAAGGAGAGTTAAGATTTCAAGCTTGACACTGAAGAGTTAGTGACTTTCACACACTTGCCACGTTTTGCAATACTCCTTTGAGATAATTATTATAGGATAAGTACATATATAGGAGCGATCAAAATGAACGACAGGAAAACAAGTTACCTGCAAGCTTGTGCCTTGTAGTAAGAAAAAATCTGATCACTGAGTTTGTATACAAACTGGTCAAAACACAGGTTCACCTGCCAACAGAATGACAAATATTAGTTCAAGCAACCTGTACAGTACTCACTTTAGGTTCACATTAAAAGGCAAAAAGAACATCCCTTCAAATGTCTCCCCCCACCCACAACCCCGAAACCCTTCTGACCAATCAGCACTGACTCAGCTCAAGGGTCTTTTCCTTGCACTCAGGACATGGTGCATGTTTATAGACGATTTTTATTCGTTGACTTGCCAGATGCAACAAGTTTGGTCGTACTTTTGTAAAAGTCACAAAAAGAAACACTGCACTAACTGTTAAAGCAGCTTAAAATTAGTCACCTCAGCTTCAATTTCATCATACAGAAACTGTTTCTTGAAAACAGTCAGGGCATAATGAGCGCTGTCATTGTAAAGATCCAAAGGATACAGCACATACCTGTTAAACACAACAAGAAATATATCAGTTAACATCCTTAGCTCAACAATTATTTAATAAATAGTTACATCAAGTAGTGCAGTCCAGTTCTGGCCCTATCTCTGTCACGCAATGCTACTTCCAAGCGTAGCATCACGTGACATAGAGAGGGCCAGATTTGGACCACAAGTAGTTTAGCTCACCGTAAATGCTTGAATTCGCGTTCAACTTCAAACAAGCGCCCCGCTACGAATTAGCGCCCCACCTAAGGCTGAAAATTTGGAATAAGTGCCCCCTTCAAATAAGCAACCTAAAAATGTCATAGTTGCCCTCCAAGTTTTGCTCCTCTGTCAATCTTTCAACCTTGGGCATTATCCTCCAATATGCCAGCCACCTAAGCGAGGGCTTGAACCCCAACCACTTCATCGGGAGCCTGACCACACTCCCCATTATTAAATCCACTGAATCTCACACACAGTGCACGCACAACACACTCGTCACTAGCACATCACACTTCACATTGTACACAGTTCATTTGGCGGTTGACAAGTGGAGTGAGCATTTTTGTGAGAGAGGATTACAGATCAGCACATGTGATAGAGAAAGAGTATTTGATTGTAGCTTGAAGAGAATGAAATTTTAACTTGTAAGTTTGTTCAATAACTTTGCTTTGCGTATTCAATATGAATCAGCAAAACGCCAACAAATTATGAAAATAATTCATTTGTGCAGGCTGTCAGGGTAAAAGAAGTAAAATTTACTGAGTTTAAAGACAAATTTTATTTGGGGCTAATGGACTTGGGGGCTAAACATCTGGTTACCGTACACAGCAAACCTCCAGTACTTAAATAATAATACTTACTCCATCATACTGGGATTCTTGCTCTCCAGAATGTGATTAGTTAAGATCCACGGCATTGACATCTCAATGGGAAACTACAACCATAAACAATTACAAAACAGCCATTTGAGAGAGATCAATAGTAGGCTTATATGTAGTTATTCAAACAATCCACAAGCTGCTGTTCCCTTTAACTCCATGTCGGTCAATTACAAAACTTCTTCCACATTACTTAAAGGGAACCTCAGCTCTTGAAACAAGTTGGCGTTAAATTGACTAAAAATTAATAGTGTCTAAATTTCATTTTTTTCCGGATCAGGGCGATGCAACATTTCATATGCTTTAAAACTTCCCGAGTGCCACCATTCTGAATTTTATGACATCAGTGCGTTGTCCCATCGTTTCACACAATAGAATTGAACTTGTCATTAATAACAAAAAGGACAACGCAATGACATCATAAAATCCAGCATGGCGGCCCACAGGAATTTTAAAAGCGATAATGACCAATAAATCTTTTCCGTTTTTTATCATTATGAAAAGTTATCTCCCTTGCCCAGCAAAATTTGTAATTTAGACTCTATTTTAGACTAATTAAAAGTCAACTTGTTTCAAGAGCTGAGGTTCCCTTTAATAACCTACAGTAACTGCTATGGAAAGATTACAACCCTTTGATAGTAATGTCAAGCCTCCAAAAATAGCTCTCTCGTACGCAAGTTGACTTGTTATAAGAAAAACACGCGATATACATCCAGGTCATATTTATAGCACCTTTCAATAACACACAAACTCTGCTCATGTCGACAGTTACGTTTTTCGCTGCCGTCAATCATCAAGCGGACCTCTCAGAAAACAGAGGTATGCTTCAACAGGGTCAAAAGGTCACGTCTGTCAGTTGTGACTGGTAGACTTCGATCCATTTTGTTTGTTTCTGATTTTCAAGGTTCATTATAACTTTTACCATAATTATGATTGACGGCAGCAAAAAACGCAATCATTGGTTGGGTTTTGAACTTCAGAGTTTGCATGTTATTGAAAACCGCAGTAATCAATACAAGGATATTGGAATAATTCTGACCTGAATTCTGGCACCCATTGTTAACTCCAGATAAAACTCTCTAAACCAGAGCTGGGACAAGTCACAACACTCTCTCACAACTTCATTAAAATGAAGGAGCTGCTCAAAGAAGAAAGAGTTCTTTAAGAATGCTTCAATTTGCTCCACGGTCTCTTTCTCCAATTCCTTGCGCATGACCTTTTTTCCTCCTTTGTCAGACACCAGGGATTCCAGCATGGTGCGCACCATGTACAACTAAAAACAAGGACAGGAAATTACCATCCTGAGTAACACTTTAAATAGTACTGGAAATAAACGGCATTCATTGCCAGGTCAAATCTGTGTTCAAGTCTAGTTTCACCCTAGGCCAAAAACCGCTTTGCCTAGAATTGAAGTCAGTTTGCCCAGACTAAAACAAATTCTGTTTCAGTCTTTATCTTTTTTGCTAGATAGATTGGAAAAGAAGCTGCTCTTTAAATTGCATTAAGAAAAATACAGGTGACCCAACCTTTTTAATATTCTAGGCAAAACAATTTTAGTCTGGTTGAAACAACTTTCAGACCGAGCGAATGGGATGCCAGAGAAACCAACTGCAACTCATGGCACCATGCCTCTCTGCACCAAAATCCTTGCAAATTCTATACCTGGGTACTAGAAGGCCCAATGTCCCTTTCTGGAATCTTGATGTGGGGCCCAGCCTTTGGGTCCTTTTCTCCTTTCAGAATTGGGTCCCCTCTTCCATGCTGCCCATCAGCCCAGTCCCCTCCAGTCTCACGAATGGACAACAGAATTCTGCAATCAAAACATTTTTGAAACACATTGGAACTGTGAAAACATTATTTATCTAACAAACAATTTGCAGAGCCATGCAGGGATGAAGGGATGGTGAGAACACTAGTTCTCCTCCCACCAGCATGGCCAGTGTTCAAATTCCGAACCCAAAGTCAAAAGTGGGTTGAGCTTGGTTGAGATTGGTTCCCATCCTTCCTCTGAGGGTTTTGGTCCAATCTTTCATCCACAAAATCAAAGACTTCTCATAATATTAATTTCCAGTTCACACAAATGCAATACAAAACAAGCAAAGCCAAAATGGTTGATAATTTAAATAAACCTACCGGTAATTGCAATAACAAAATTAACGCTGTCATTTACAAAAAAAAAAGAAAAAGAAAAAAGGAATTAATTAGGTTACTTGTTATAAATAATGTCCAAATTTCACAGGGACACCCATAAACTATTAGCTAATCCAGAAAGTATTCTATTTTATTTTAGGGGAACAGGGTTGGCGCGGTGGTGAGAGTGCTCGCCTCCCACCAATGTGTCCAGGGTTTGATTCCCTGACACGGCGTCATGTGTGGGTTGAGTTTGTTGTTGGTTCTCATCCTTGCTCTGAGAGGTTTTTCTCTGGGTACTCTGGTTTTCCCCTCTCCTCAAAAACCAGCATTTCCAAAATCCAATTCGATCCGGCTTATATAGGGCCCCCGTTGATACCAGTCCTGCGACTGACGGGGTCACCCTGTCTAAATATCAATTATTATTATTTTGTTTGCCTAATTAATTCCTATTAACCTGAAAAGTTGTTTCCTTTTTTCTAGGACAACGTTGTTGCACCTAACGCATAATTATGACTTGTTTTGGCATAAGAGTTATTAGATACCACAATTTACAAGACTTGCACAACATTCATTCTCCACATTAAATTTTTGGATACATGTAAAGAGAATGTAAGACTATATGAAAAGCAATCTTCACGCACGTCTTTAGAAGAGTAGCCTTCTTGCTTTTGACGGCTTTCCTCAAAGGCTCCCTCAGGCTGACCTGAATAAACTCTTGTACTTCAGAGTGAATGGAATGTCTGATGGCCTCTGAAAAGACTGGTTCAAGTCGAATCATCAAGCCATAAAGACCTTTAATCATGGCAATCACCTGAACAACAAGAGATTGTATGGTCAGTTGTTAATTATTCGAGGATTGTCATCATCATTCTCATCAATATTGCCATTGCCACCGTCAGACAGCAATGAAAGGTTGTGCAGGCTTTGATCATGTCCAGTTAACCAGGTTTAGTTACAAAATCCAATCACCTTTCGCTCTTTTAAGTCAACAGGTTTTAGTGGCTCAAGGTAATATACAATGGCCTGCTTGCCTGCAAGCACGCAGACTACGAGCATTCCCTTTTTTCTTAGTCCGCTGAGTGTGAAGCGAATAAATATGGTTTTTATTCGCTTCATGCTTGGCAGGCTAAGAAAAAAGGGTCTGCTTGTAGTCTCGAAAACAGGCTGTCTTGTTCGGAGAGTTATGTAAGAAGCAAGCTACATTCAGCAAGCACACAACAGCCCAAGGCATTAACCAATTTGAAAGTTACACGCTGGAATTCAAGCGATTTTTTTAGCCTCAGAAAACCTGGTGACAAAAATTTAACGACAATCATGCTGTACAGAACGCAATCACAATCATGCTGTACAGAACGCAGTTACCTCAACCAATGAAAACTTTTCTTCACTGTTGTAGTTATATCTTGTAGCCTAGAAAAGGGAAAAAATAAGCTATGAGGGATAACTCGTTATTTACAAGGACCCTAGTCCGTAACGTCTACCTGTTTTTGACATATTTAATTTCCGTGTTTTCATTTCTGTAGAGTGTGCCTACACAAAAGAGACTGCACTCAAACTGCCGAGGTAACACAACTTAAGGTGACACAATAAGATTTTGCTCCACCTTACCATATTAATAATTTCTAGGGCATTGAAAATGGCACATTTTCCAGATTTTAAGGCCTGGCTGACTATGACCCTTTCAGGACATTACTATAGGGCTCTGAACACAAAACACTTCACTTTTGACAGGGAAATTACAACATTTTACTCACTCTTTCATATTCCTCGGCCTCCTCAGGGCATTGAGGATTACCGTACTTGTCTGTAGGATGGAGAAGTTTCCAAGAGTACTGGCCAAAACAGAACAATGTTAAAACCAATTTTATTAATGAACAGCTTACATTTAGCCCCCAGGGACATACGCATGTGCATGTGTTTACTACAGTTTGACTTCAAGCTCACATGCATGGATAAACTGCAGTCAAAGCTCTCATAAAATACTTCCTCAGGAATTTGATCAAGTTGTCACAAATAGAGATGGTCCTTTACAAGAACAAGCTCTTAGAGTGATCACATGCTGATACACTAAAGGACGAGAATGCTGGATCAACTGGTATTTTCCTTTTTATGTTCATTGTCATATACTTCCATACACCAGAACAAAGGAAAATACCAAATTGTACCAAGGGTACAATTGAATGACAACAACTACACCAAGTTAGCTACATCAATGACTTGTTGGTTTATAGATAGGAAAACATTACTGTGCATTTCAATAACATGCCAACAAACTTTTCCCAATCAATGACTAGATGTTTTTCACTACCATCAGTCATCGTTTGTTAGCAGACCCATCAGGAAACAGAATTTTACTTCAACCAGACGAGTGCAAAATTTCATGTCTGTACAGTACTGCTCAAATGTAAGTTACCACCGTCTCGCAAGAAACGAGACTCATATCGCGAGAAACGAGACTCGTATCGCGAGAAACGAGACGAGAGGTGGTAACTTACATTTGAGCGGTACTGTAGATCATAACAGGGAAGAGTTACGACTGACAGCAGAAAGAATGCAATCATTAGCTGGGTTTTGAACCTTGGAGTTCATGTGTATGTTATTGAGATGAACAGTAATATTGACTTCCTGGTAGAGATTATTGCTGTTACCAATTCCATGACTTGAGCAGTCCAGCATGAAAGAAGCCGCATTCCTCGGAGTGCTAGACTTCGAAGCTCCTTGAAGTGTTCATCAGTTCTTGGGTTGTTGCTGGAAGTGATCATCTAATAAAAAGTATCCAGAATTACACAACAATACATTAGATTTTAGCCAAACCTAAAAGTGAAGCTCTGCAGTTTTTGCTCAGTATGCATAATTATCTCCTGGGCTCAAACTGTGCTCGGGACAAGTCATTGTCTTACAAGTACATTATATAATTATGTTGTGGTTCAATTTTATCACTGGTTTGTTTCAAATTCATGTATTACCAAGTTGCAATGGATTGAACCACAACATATACTTTGGATAGAGATAGAAAAATGCATGGTCTATACCATATTTTGCAGAGATTATCAAGACAAAAATCTGTGACACTGCAAGAGATCTAGAATAGAGCATTTTGAATAAAACTTCTACAGGTTAGAATAGGGAAGCAATTGAAAGCAAAACAAAACAGTCTGGATGTAGGATTGCTGCCTAACTCACGAAAGCCTTGTAATAAGTACAATCTTCAGCCAAATTACCTCATTGTTGTAACGAGCCAGCTCACTGATAAACTTTACATGCTCCTCTCTAATGCCGTCCATCTTACCCAGGAGATTGTATTGACCTATGACCTTGTCTTCAGCGCCATCGGCAGCTGCTGTCCACTTCTCGCGCATGCTGTCAAAGTGGGGGCACATCTTCAAGTAACTCACCAGAGCAATTTGGACATCTCCAAACAAAGGTACTACAGGAAATTGCTGTTGGGGTTCAAATACACAATTACCATTAAATAACAGTCCACAAAAATAGCTGCTGCAATGGAATGTCTGTGTTCAAGACTAGTGGCCCATCATACTGGAGCTTATCATGGTTTCCTTAGCATGAAGCAGCTGCGAGAATTTTGGCTCTTATTCCAAAATTTATAACATAAGTTAAATGATTTTTAATTGAATAAAATTAAAACGTCATTTGATCTAGATGGATTTCTCTGAGGTTGACATATCTTTCTAGTAAACTATTACCAGTGTTTGTCATTTTTCATTATTTAAAAAGATCCATCAACTGCAAAATTATACTTTAAACAATTGCTAATTAAAACATTCAGTTTGTTTACCTTAAAAATCTTATCAATTTTACTGATACTGATCCTTTTCTTTTGATCCATCTTTAAAACATTGCTCTCTTTACCATCCATCAAAAAAATCAAGAAGCCCATTACCTACAGATTAAAACAAATATGTCACAGAACAAAGGTTAAGTTTGCCCTTGGCCACAATAAGGCTTTTCACCTCATTGTAAAGCATTTTTTGAAATTGTAAAATTTAGGAAATGTCATTTCTGATGCAACTCAGATCAGATGCGTCCAAACATCAGATGTTTAGTGGTGATTTAAATTATTGATACTGCAATCCAAATTGTTTCTAAACATCATATGAAGTTTAATTTTTAAAAACACTTTGATGTTGAAGGCAGAAAGCATTTCGTAGAGCGCTAGTAACAAATTATCTCCTTTATCAGTAATTGGTAATTAAAATTATCTCTTTTTGACCCAACAATTACATTAATTTTGCTAACCTGAGTGAACCAGTAGTCTGAGAAGCCATTTGAAGAGAGGCATAAAATTTATTTTCTATTAGTATTGATTTTCTGTGCAGCTGCTGAATGGCACAGTTTAGTTATCAAATAAATACATAATATTAATAACATACTAATTAAATGACAAGTATATAATATACACAGAACATACCATACCTTCAAAAGCACATGTTTGTCATTCGGTGTTATGTACATGCTACTTTCGTACAGTTTGACACAGAGGGTCAGAACATCAGCCAAAACATCGTCATATCCCTGAATAGTCTCAAGCCCTTCCTTTAACAAGAACGTGATCTTGTTCTGATTAGCCAAAAACAGCGAAAGATTCTGTGATTCTTCAATCATGGACACATCACCGGTTCCCCGTCGCAGAAATGTGTCAGCTCTGTAAAAATCAGTTTATGAAACAGCAAAACAGATTGTCTTGTAAAAATAGTGCTGTCATTATAATTATTATAAAATTGTAGTGGGTATTTTTCCCAATGGTATATGCTTTCATTGGCGATTATTTTGAGGTCACAAGACATCTACCAACAAACCAATTTCCTGTAAAAAGTCTCAGAGTGCCAAGGCAGCATTACAAACTCTAAGGTGTTGACAATTTGTTTTCATTTTGCATTTTCAATAACAATTAATTATTGTCTTCATAGCCATGTAGAACCACGCACTAATGATTGGTCCCTCACAGAAACAAGACACAAACTTGTCCCCCACAAGAAATGTTGAGATCCTCGGAAAAAATTTATTCCCTGTTTCCCTCGGGACCAGTCTGGAGTGTACTGTGCATTATTATTTTATCGATAATTTGGAAGAGTTCTTGCTTGAGCTTGCAGTAACCCTGCGATTGACAAGAATTATTTCTATTCAAGGCCCAGAAACTAAAAATACTACAAGTCACTTTACAGAAACTCCAACTAGTGAGTATGGTTTTTTAATGCAAATTCAGCCATAACGTTACTTGAAAAAAGGAGCTGAAAGAATTTTAGGCTCTAAATAGTATTCGAACCAATGACCTCTGCGTTATCAGTGCAGTGCTCTACCAATGTGTGATGCTCCATATAGGGGAATCCTTGTTTACAATATTTGCCTCATTAGCATAAGCGATTCAGTTTCCGATGGAGCTACAAAAAAATCAGTTCTGAATATTGAAAATTCATAGCATGATTAACTCTGCCAATGAATTTCAGCTCGATGTATTGAATTCTTTTCGTCTGACGCGGGTTAACAAAGAATGTATGAGCTCATTAGCGCTTTTGCCACCCAGAAATTTTGGAGTTTTTGAAAGACAATTTCTCCTTGAATATAACATGCAAAGAGCTAAAATGCAGACCTAAACTTAACCAACTTTATGCACATACATTTTTGTACAAGTACATGTACATACATTTAGCTACAAATTCAGTTAAATTAGCTTTGAAATATATTATTACAAGTGGCATCTTGCAACACGAACCTCTTGTAGAAAGCATAATCATTGTTGAGACATGCCTTCATGTTCTTCAAAGCATCTAGCACTGCAAACATGTTGATGAATTTTCCAAGAGTCAAAAGATATCTCTCTGATATGAAATCTTTCCTTCTTTCTGGGTGACTTAGAGTCTTCACTTCCTTGCAGAACCTAGCCACAGCATTTTGAGCAAAATGCATAAAGCTCTTCAGTTTGCGAACTTCGGGTTCTAGCACTTCCACTGTCTTCTCATAGATTTCAATTCTGTTTGGTTGGTCATCACTTTTAACCTTTAACACAAAGAAGTCACATTATTTACAACTACAGAATGATTTTACAGACTGCTCACTCACTGTCTAACAAAGGAGGATCAAAATAGATCTTACTGAAGGAACAGCCCGTGAACAGCTTCTCCATGTGTACAACATCACGGCGTACCTTGCACCCTCTTCAAGCATCTCATTCTGACAGAGACAAATTGATTGTTACACAGTGCTTTCAATAAGCGCTGATAGCCAGCAAACAGTGCCAGCTACTTCACTCTTCTTATTTTAGAAAGGTCAGCTACTCTTTTCATACATTTGAAGAAATAAAAGAAAGATTCTTAAAAAAGGTTATTCTACTCACACCAACTGCCTTCAACAAATTTTAATGTAACCCTGGTTTCATGTAATAATGTTAAACCTTGTTTATGGGAGGCACAGTAAAGACATGTGGGGACAAGTGAAAAGTGGCACTGGGACAATTAAGTGACAAACTATTATTGTGTGGGTATACACACACAATGAGTCTAACAGATATCAACAAATGTTAATTATGTGGAATTATTAACAAATTAATCGCATCTCACCGAGTTCCATTGAGTACGACTATTAATTGGTATTAATTTTTTGGGTGGTTTTTGTGTTTTCATACTGGTTAGGTAAGGTAAACTTTATTTATCCACATATCACAGATGAGTCAAGACTGGTTAGCTCAGTTGGTGGAGCGCCAGACTGCTGTGCAGAAGGTCTCAGGTTCAAGCCCCAGCCCGGACCAACACTCAGGGTCTTAAAATAACTGAGGAGAATGTGCTGCCTTTGCAATGACATCTTTAAATGGTTAGACGTTCTAGTCTTTTTGGATAAGGACGAAAACTGTAGGTCCTGTTTCCTACATCTTCAGTGTTATGGGAAGGAAGAAACATTAAAATAACCCCCACACATCTCACAAAGAGTAGGAAACGAGTTTCCCGGTGTTGTGGTCTGGCCTGATTTCATGGGATGGGATAACCTCACTGCAACTTTCCCCCTTGGATAGACTTGCCCAAGAAAGATTGAGTATGAGTATCAGGCTCGTTTAGGTGCAAATGTGAGATAAAAAAAGTAAAAAGAGAGATATAATTCAGAATAAAAATATAAAAGTAAAAGGCTATATACACACAAATAGGAAACACAGTGTAAAATTCAGTTACAAATAATACAGTCACAGTCCTGCAAGGATGTTTATGTTGTACATACTTGGCTGGTATAGGGGGATTCATGCTGACATCATTGTTTACATTTTGGCTCATTAGCATACGGCTTGGCGTACAGAAGGCAACATGTCAGATATGAATGGGCTCCAAATAGTTAAAGAGCTAGTGAAATTTAGTATTTGGTGACATTTTTAGCTCTTTACATGTAATTTTGAAGGAGAAATTGTCTTTCAAAAACTCCAAAATTTCTGGATGGCAACAGCGCTAATAAGCTCATACATTCTTTGTAAAATTTTGAGTTTTTAACCCCGAGTCAGACAAAAAGTATTCAATGTATCGAGTTGAAATTCATTGGCAGAGTTATTCGTGCTATGAACTCTCAATATTCAGAACAGATTTGTTGTAGCTCCATCAGAAACTGAATCGCTTACGCTAATGAGGCAAATATTGTAAACAAGGATTCCCCTATTCACCTTACTTACAGTATGGTAGAAGGTCTACATGTACATGTACTGTAGACACGAAGTTGGATAGATCTCACGTGATTGACATATTAATAAAAATGTTTATTTGCTAAGGAGACTCAAACATTTTTTTTTCACAAAACAATACCACTGGCAAGTGTTCAAACATTTTATGTCTGACAGCTAATTCCCCCTGCAAACTTTATGATTTTGCTTTCGGAAAACGTTCCCCTTCACAACGCTGCGATGCATTTCTAGATGGACAACATCACTGGGATAAGCAAGTGGTAATACTGCAACGGGTGTACGAGTTGATCGCTAATAAAAGCTAACTTCATATAATTTGTATTCTCCGAAGGAATGTCACACCTACCAAGCCTTTGTGCACATCCGCCTCTTCTAAATACTTGCTGATACACGTAATGAAAGCTTTGCTGTCCTCAAAATTTGTGTCAAAGTTAGAAATGTAAGTAACCGAGGCAGGAGTCGCTTCAATTTGAGGCTGTTCATCAGGAAGATTTATACTTTCAAGCTGGTGAACATTACACAGAGCATCATCTAGAGTCGCCATCTTGGCTTATGTCCCAGAAGCCTTTGAGGGCTTACCTGAAGCACCCTACCATACACAGTAAGTCCATGTCACGCAATCAATGAAATGAAAAGAACCTGTGAAGTTTTTCTTAGTTTTGGGGCTATTGTTTTCCTGTTCTATATTGTTTTAAGCTTTTTGTTTGTTTTTGTTGTTGTTTTACGTCAATGGTGAGTTTTACAGGTTCTTATACTGAGGATGAGCCAAAAATCAATAGAAAAATCTGTTTTTAAAAAAGAAAGGTTTCAGAAAATTATGCTTGAAATGCATTGGAATCCAGCATAAGCATCCCAAAGGTGAACAAACTTTTGAAGTTGGAAAGATTCTGTAACTATTTTTGGGTGTGTAAAACCTGTCAATGAAAACAAAAAAAATATATCTGTTCAAGTCATAAACTTTATGATTGTGCCTAGTTTGTAGATATGGTTAGAGAAAACCATGATCTGAGGCAGTCATGGTTGCAGGGTGGCCACACAGACCCAGGGGGCAGGAGGGGCTGTCCCCCTTCCCCAAATTTTCGACAACTCAGATTTTTTTGGCAGCAAGGCAACTGCTCCCCTGCCAAAAATTGCCTATACGCCTATGGATGGCCCTATTCATAGAACGGATT
Source organism: Blastomussa wellsi (assembly GCA_947652115.1). Classification (NCBI taxonomy): domain Eukaryota; kingdom Metazoa; phylum Cnidaria; class Anthozoa; order Scleractinia; family Plerogyridae; genus Blastomussa; species Blastomussa wellsi. Next base: position 20,476,655 of record OX393568.1, on the reverse strand, counting down.
TAATGACAATAAATTAATTGTTCATTTGCACTCTGGTCTGCTCAAAATGTGTGGCTATTTACCAATAGAGACATGCTACACAACTTTATCAGTATTAAACAATATTGATAGTGTTTGAGCTCAAGATTCGAAACAGTTCTGAGCTTCTTTATAGTCTTGAGCTACAATTTATATTTTCGTCTCAACTTTTGGGCCTGCAATCTGAGTCTGACTAGAGAGATCTTTTCAGACAACCAACCAGCCAGTGGATCTTGAGCGCAAAATCAGCCACCCCGCATATTACAGCAGGAGCAAAGACAAAGAGCAAGCCTGGGTTCTAGATTGGTTAATGAATATTTCCCAAGTATTCTAGCCTCCTAACAAGGCTTTCCAAGTAGGAGGCAAGAGCTATTCTGACCTGTCTTCATAGCATGTTACTGTTCAGGTAATGGAGACAAACTGGTAATTCTGTGTTTTCAAAATTAGGAGACCAAGACTTAACACAATAATTTCAGGCAAGACTCCCAAATTTCAGAATAATCATTCTTTGCTTGACTAAATTTTTTTAGTTTATTTCATTCAGCAAATGTATAGAATGTGTGTTTTATAATACAGATTATTAATCTAGTAACTATAATAAAATATACTTGTAAGAAGTGTGATATCAAAAACAATTCACACCCTCAGAGTCAGGTGCATACAGCCACCAGAGATCGAGAGCACAGCAACTATTTTGAATTGGAAAGGACTACAGGTCTACAATCAGTCTTGCTATCAGTGCTTGCTATTCTTTTGCTCAGCACCGAGATTACAGACTCTGACCAGTGCCAATTCCACAAGTCAGCATTTCACAGACTTCCAGACTCAAGCACTATACTATGCCCATGCTCCAAACACCAGGACTCGCCAGGTTCTGCAGTCTTGGTGGTGACCTGTGCTCTGGGACAAGATTGAACGAAAATCAAGGAAAGCAGTACCTGAATGTTTGAAGAATGTCTTTCAGCCTATCTCAAAAACCTCTTTTTTTCATCCTTCCCTATCCATTTTGTACCAGCTGTGCAAACTTCACATTGTGAAAATACATTACAACATTACATAAATATTATGTTGTCTTTACAGTGAGGACACTCGAACCATGAACACTTGACTTTTTTTTCAGTTTTTTTTTACCATTTATCCAATGCTAGCCATTCATATAAACAGAAGAATTAGCCTTTTTAGGTGCTGAAAACACTAATCCTTTGGACTATGTTAAGAGCTGTCATTGAATAATCATGAGTGTCTGCAATGTAAAATCTTTTCAAGACAATAAGCAGATCACATTCAGTATTTTTGCAAGTAAATGTATAAAGGACCAAAATAGTTTTAACAAATGAGCTATCAAGTAATTCTTGTGTATTGCCATATTAAACAACTGAGCCCTCTGCATTTTAAATGCAATGGATGGGTGAATTCTTTAATAAGCCCCACTGCTCAGTCATTAGAACAAAGCCAGCATGCCTAATTTCATATAATTTAAAGGGCCCCAGTCAGCCACACCTTTGCTATTGTTTACATGCGAGAGTTTCTGTATCATGATGTTTTACTCGGAATGAGATCACTGAGAAACCTACTATAGGTAACTCAAACATGTTCAGTAACATAACTTACAGCAATGCAACAAGATTACGTTTCACCATGCAATTTCCATAATTTCGATGGCATCGAAAATAGTGGAGGCTGACTAGGGCCCTTTGAAGGGCTAAAACAAATTACTTGGGCAATATAGTTAACACAGTTATCAATATTATTACAAGATTACGTTTCACCATGCAATTTCCATAATTTCGATGGCATCGAAAATAGCGGAGGCTGACTAGGGCCCTTTGAAGGGCTAAAACAAATTACTTGGGCAATATAGTTAACACAGTTATCAATAAATCCTAATAAAATGTGTTTAGAACGGAAAAGTTTAGCTGGTGTTCAGCCAGCCCCTAAAGGAAGGGGAAACATACATACATACATATAAGCTTTATTGAAGCTCCATAAGTGGCTAGGGAAACTTTAGCAGTGTGTCAAACACCTAATGTGTACAAAATTGTATTAAATTGCAAATATTAGTTTGGCTGAGTACTAATTTAGTTGCCGCAAACACTATATACATGTATCATAGTGGCAGATCCAGCCAGGGTGGGTACTGAAAATATTGGTACCTTTTTTTCCTAAAGTGCTATAAAAAAATTAAGTTAGTTACTTCTTTAAACTGATCTCACAGCTTGTTACATTATTTTCAGGGCTTAAAAAAATTGAATTTCATCTTGCCCTTTGGACAAGCTACTCTCAAAAGTTGCTTTATTCGGAGCAGCTTTGTGCTTGCCTATGTTTACTCTTTTGTTTTAAAATAAAGCATTCTCTTGTCTGGACCTTTGATCATCAGCCAAGTGCCCATGCAAAGTTAATTCCTGTTAGGTATACTTTGCTTGTATTAGGGGGGACAGGGGGTATGAACCTCTTTCTTCCTGTACCATTTACACCTAGCTCCCACCCCTTCTTTAAAGGGGGCATTGTCACATCATTTTAGCAACATTTTAAAAAACTAAAACTTGTCTTTGCTCGAAGAAAAGACAAAAATAATAGTTTAGTTTTGATACCTAAGACAATATTGCTGCATTGGAACCATTTACTGACGTCTGTTGTTGTGGATGGTGAGGATGGAAATGGATTGAAAATTGAAAAAAATTGCCACTTTTTTCAAATTCCCAAGCCATCTCCTGACAAAATAGGTAACTAAATATTATGGTTTGCTCTTCCTGCTAAATTTTCATTTGATATCTTCTTCGCAATTCTGCTGGAACATTTTTTCCACGAGTAAATGTATCAAGCAATGAACTTAGCCAAGAATTGAACAGAACACTCCAAAATCACCATGACAATACCCCTTTAATGGCTTCTGCTTCTTTACAACATCACACAATTTTGTGAAAAGTTTCACTATTTTTTCCCAGTTCCCGCCACCTTGGGAATCCGCCTTCCACCTTTTTTCTTCCCTCCTCTCATACTCCTCTTGTCCCTTATACAACTGGGTTCCCGCCCCCTATCCCCCTGCACTGTACTGAGAATTTGTAGAATGATGACAATTTTCTTTGCTTCTCATTAGCTCTTTGCTTAACAGTGTAGAGCAGAATGCTATAATAAGATAGGGACCTGGATACTAAACGTGATTTCCAGATAGGGGCCTGGTACAAATCATTCGTACCATGTTGTTCTTGTTGTGTTCTCGTCATTCTGTAGTGAGAATATCTCTGTGAAATGGATAAATTGCTATCAATGAGGGGAACACATAACAAGAACGTGGTACGAATGACTCATACCAGGCCCCTATTGGGCAAATCACATGTAGCGTCCAGGTCCCCATCTTATTATAGCATTCTGTTCAACAGTGTTCTTCTGATCTACAGAGAAATTAAATATTGATCACAAATGGAAGTTCAAGAGAGGAACAAAACCCTGTTCTCCCCCCCCCCCCTCCCCACAAGTGTAGAGTTCCCCATGGGAGCCCACACACTAATTATATTGGAAAAATTATTTACATATTCACACAAAGACGTCACCTACCAAACTTAGAAAAGATGATCAACATCACCCATGAATACCGACATGCTGTACAGTTTTACATTTCCGGGAAAAAAGAGCGTGAAACCGGCACGCTCGTGATCACGCTAAGGCCATAAAAGTCTAAAACATCACTTAAACAAGTCAAGATAAAAAAAATTATAGAAGATTGTATAAAAACAATCAATGCCCAAAGAAATTACCACGCATGAATTCCATCGGTCCCGCATGCTTGAGCAATCTGCATAAATCAGTCGCTGCCACGCCAATCAGCTGTTTCAATGAAGATCTCAAACTTTCACGGCGAGTTCAAACTATGAGCCGTCTTGAAGTATTTTCACTACAAGATGGGCCGTTCGTCGAAGCCTCGGTTTTACACTTTGTAGGGGTCTCGATGAGCTCTGGTTTGTCGCCTTCGAGGTGTTTTATGGCCTGTACGATCGTATCCAAGTTTTGCCGAGATGTTGCAAGCGCTTTTTGCGGTTTCTCGTTTGATTTCGACTTTGCATCCGCCAGATCTAATTCAAGCTGCCGCTTTTTCTCTTCCACGTTGATTCGTAGCCTCCGTTCGCGTTCCAGCTGGCACCTCAATTCAATGAGTTCCTTTTGTATTTCCTCAACGTAGTCATCGCTGTTTAAAACGTTGTTGTTTTCATCGTCCTTGATATTTTCCTGCGCACGTGGTTCTTGGTCAGTTTTCGCCTTTTTCGGCGGAGATCGCTTTAAATCTGTGCTGTTCGCTCCCTCTCGATCGCACTGGCTAAGGATTCGCTTTAAAGTTGTGTTTTGTTGCAGAAGACGAGTCTTATCTTGCTCCAGGGCAAAAATATACTCAGCTGTTTGCTGCAGGATTGCGGCCTGTTAACGAGATCAACAAATATAAAGTCAGTACAAAGCCTTTGCTTTTCCAGCCCCTTTACCTTAGATAAGTTAAACTAGACCAACTTTATTTGCTACAAGAGTTCTTTGAAAAATTACCTTGCTTAGTTTTTCGCCTTCATTGTGCGGAATCAGTAATCTCAGCGATTGGAAACCGGAGTTTATACTTTGCATACGTCGTCGCTCATTTGAGTTTGCAATTTCCCGCCGCAATTTTCGCTCCCGCTCGCGATTGTCCACGACTTCGACTTTAAACCTGTTATAAACGATAGAAAAGGAAAGAGAAAAAGAAAGAAGTGTTATGTGCGACGAAATACACAAATGCTGATATGCAGATTAAAGTGTCTTACGTGCAATCTTCATCATCGTAGAGCTCGTCCATGTCGAACGCTTTACGTTTGTCCGAGGTTCGCGTATAAAATGACATTTCATTGACCTCAAAGGACCGCACAGCTTACAATCCAGTCTAATTTCTATTGTTTTCTAGCGAAAGATCGCTAAAAGCGCTAAGCTTTGCTGCAATTCACGGCAAACAAGAAGACGAGTGCCCCAGTCGAACAGCACCAAAGGCAAATCGGCGGGAAACAGCTGTCTGTATTGATCAGGTGACCGAAAGTTAAAAATTTGAATGCGGCACAGCAGAGGAATGCTAAATTCCACGCTGTTGAGAAAATGTATTTTGATCTGTTTGCCAGCCTTCACAAAAAAGTCAAGAGATTAGCATAAAACTATTTTCGTTTAGAATAGTCATGTACTTCAAAGGCACTTTCAGAATGAACACGTTTTCCCGCAAATAATCTCTATTGAGTTAATAAGAATGTTAGAATGCACATTCATCCACCCAAAGTTGTGAAAAATTCTTGTTACCAACTCAAAACAATGCTTTCCTCTTGTCAGCCAATCAGAATTGGCGTTCAAATGCAGCGTTTACATACGACGTCTCCTTTCAACCGGGACTAAAATACAGGTTTCTTTCCATTGGTTTTCGCAGCTAATAAAGAAAACACCTCTAGTCACCGTTTCCAATCAGCTGTTTTGTTTATCAGCTGGGTTTTGCGAATTTATCGGCTGTTTCTTTCTGCTTGGCTTATTTTCAACCTAAACATTCAAGGCTTCAAGCTATTTGCAGCGGGTCTTCAAAGATCAGAGCGTTTTTGCTTTCCATTCAGCCTCATTCCAAAGATTCCAGCGGAAAAGAATCTTTCAGGGTTTTTGTTTCCGATCTTTCGAATTTTCGTTTGCTTATACCTCATAAATGCTATCAAAAGGTGATTTTCATAATTTTACTAATAGTCTTCGACTCTAAACGCCCAGTTCGATTCGACACTGACCTGCAGCGCACATTTTGCAGAAAACAGTTCATCGCCTTTGTCAACTTTTGTTGTGCGATCTATCCGACTCACTCCACAAGCTGATTTCTTTTCTTTTAATTTCATGATTTATCAAGTTTTTCAAGGCTTTCAGTCAGTCAGAGTACGAGGGGCGATCGAAAATTCGCCCAGTTTGAAGATGGCTTCGATAAAGGTTATGAGCCTTTGATTGAAACCACAGTCTACGTAAATATATTAGGAAGCGCCAGTTTTATACAATAATAAATTGGCATTGCCCCGTGAGAAATAGAGTCTATAAACAGCGAGTTTCAAGTTTTTTAAAATTGAAACCATGGCCTTTAAGAAATTTTCAATCCTGTTGGAAATCACCAGTTCACCCATCCTTCAACTTTGCCTGACTGGTAATTGGAGCTAGCTTGCTTTTGTTATTTGGTGTAAAATGTTTCTTGACAACGTTGATGTTGCCATCGAGGCAATGTTTTGTTTACGGACAAAAGTCTCAGCAGAAACAGCTGGTAATGAAAGCTGGGATGTTCTAAAGAATATCTGACAACCATTTGTGTTAAATTGGTATCCTTTGATCGATGGGGTGTTTTGCGATCTCCACGGTTGATTACACAGTGTGTTTTATACGAAGAGCAAAACTCGCGAAAACCTGTGTACATTTTTGGAAAACAGGATGTAAATGCTTTTTGCTAATTGTTATGTTTGTATAATGGAATGTACACTTCGATTTCCAATGATATAATGAGGCCAATTTTGGACGCATTTTGATTGGTTCCTGCCCATGATCTATTAAAGGACAGACGCTAGACGCACTGATGAGACTGATGACTGTATATTTTGTTTCTTCATGCCATGAAACAGATAGATTCCATGTTTTCGTACGTCTGTTCAGTAATAGAGCACAGAAGACATCAAAATGTGGCAAGAACATCAGTGACACATGCACTCGGCTATCCCCTCTTGGGACACATTTTTGTTCTCATAGGCGTACGGGCCCCTTCGGACTTAGGGGGGCTGTAACCTCCCTGCCCGAAAAAAAATACACAATTTCCGAATGTGCTATCAATAAACCGATATACAATCGCACAAAAATTGCAACTGCTTTTGCCCGAACCCTGAGCGTTTTTCACCGAAAATTGTCGACAATGACAATGACAAGAACCTGACTGAGTTGGAGGTTCAGTTGGGTTGAAAATTTCTGCTGGATAGAAATGGCATGGGAGGCGGGCGCATCAATTTTCTGCAGTGACTAATAACAACTAAAATCAACCAATCAGGTTGCTCCATTCCCACTCCAATCATTCCTCAGTGTTGGTACGGGCATTGTCCCGAATAATCCCGTGAAAAATCAAACTGCTTCGTGCATTGTAAACTAAAACTTAAACATTCCATGTACTCCTCCTATTCCTGGTACTTTTTGCTAGTTTACCAGGGCCTGAGAAGCCCAGCAACTTCTTACAGTCTTTCCCGTAAAACCGTGAACACCAGAAATGTTTATGGAATGTTACTGTGTTACAAAGAAAAAGCCAATCAGGTGTGAGAAAACTAAACCGCAAACAGCAACGGTCATTAGTTTGTGGTTTTGAGGTTTGTTCGCGTGTCCTGAACTTTGCTGCGATTGGTCACTACACAATAAACATTCCAGAAATTTTTTCTGGGGTTCACGGTTTTACGGGAAAGACTGTAATATAACCAATTGTCTCTTTTAGGGCTAGGTCCATTGTTACTATTGTTTGTACATACTTTTCACAGCCAATCCTATGAGACATTCCGAAGAGCTTCGTGGCGACCCATACCCTGGGTGCCAGGGGCTTTTCGTGCGCCGCTCAGTTTGTCTTTGTTTTAACCCGCGTAGCGTGTTTTCTCGCGGCTTCGCCACTCGTGATGGCGGTCTTCGGTCGCCTCATCACCCATTAATTTTTTTACACCATCGGCTGCCAGGATCCGCCTCTGTTTGGGGAATTATATTTGCATTGCGTTGGTCGACTAAAGCCACCGGTTGGTCTTCGGTCAGAATCCCGTTCATTTTATCTTTTCAGTTTTCCGCTTATATTTTATGGGGAATGACAATGAGTGCGCGAGAATTACTGCAGTTGCGGTAAAAAAATTCTCGCAGCATCTCGCAAAAGACACGCGCGCGATACACTCGCGTGGTTGGCACTTACGTGATTGAATTTAGGGGCGGCTGCCAAGCCCATAACGCACAATGATGAGTTCTTCGAGTTCGAAATACTATCGAAGGATTAACACATACGTCAAATATCCATCAAAGTAAAACAGTTCGCGGTGAGTAGTTTACAATCTGGTTTATAGCACTATATACACTATTAATTTAATTGCCTTACCACAAGTTTTGCCGCATGAATTGCAAAATTTGATCGAGCGTGATCAGTTTGTACATTTCAGCATCATGTGATATGCCTATTTGAAATCGATTAATTGCAGTACTTTCAATATTTGATGCTCAGTAGGCAAATGTTCCATTTACCACTAAGTGTCACATTATTTTAGCCTTTGTGGTAAGGAAGCTGCAAGTTTAATTCTATGTATTAAACCTACTCAACTGGAAGAACGGGGTATCCAAGTTTAATATTTTTCGCCTTTAATACTAAGATTATAATTCTGTTTATCCATCTCAGTAAAACATATCCAGCTACAGCCGGTCACGAACCATGTTTTTTGCTATAAATCAGCCCTGGAATTTCTTCACCTCCTTTATTAACACATTTTAAGTGAAACTGCACTGCAACAGACGTATTTTGGCGTTTTATTGGCGAAGTGTTTACATATTACGTTGACCTTGACTGGATTGTCTGTGAGATTGGATTCGTAAATTATTTTTTTTTAATGCCAAGGGGAAAATGAAATTAAGAATTAAAGGCTTAAGCTTTAAAGTCTTAAGCTTGCATAATCAGATCTGGTAATTCTTTTATTTTTTTCTTTTGACTCACAAAATCAAAAGTGTATGAATCAAGATACTCTTCCATCATTCAATAGCTGCAGTAATTTATAATTATTGTTTCTGTCAGGTTGTACATTTTGTGGTGCAGTAAGTGGCAGTTAGTGACACATTAGGTGCACATCTAGTAGAAGGAATTTCTTGATAATTTTCAACACAAAAGAACTGTTTATCATACAAGAATTTCATGATAGTGGCAATGCTAACCATACAATATTTATCAGGTGCATACCTGCTTTCATTAACCAAAGAAGTCATTGGGACAGTTCAATTTTTTTGCATTTGATCATGAACAATTCAGCGGTAATGCACCTGTAGACTTACCTTATCAGGTAGGAATATTCGGTTCAACTAAAGGCATTCCAGACTGGGATAATCCTGTGTGGTTTTTGAAGCTACGCACCAGTCAGTTATCATCTCACCACAATTTTGTTATCAAAAAGCATAACTATAAAAGCATCTTGAGTGGATAGTAGAAAGATATCTGCAATCAACTGTCATTGCAAGTTACCAAAACTATCGAAAGAAACTGCTATATCATGAGGCAGTAAGTGATGTAATTTTGCTTTGTGGTCAACAGACTATTGCATTACAGGGGCTTGTGGAAACAACTAGCAACTTTTTTCTCTAGTGTTCAATTCGGGCCAAGACCGAGCCAGTTCTTGCACATCACCTACACATTGATGACAACCGAGCAAAGTCTACTTCACCAAAGATGACATTCACAACTACCAGGACTTCCAAATTATGGTTAAGGATGGAGAAGATTGAGATGGATTATGAATGACGGATTCAAAATCTTAGGCTAAATTTTTCAAAATGCACAAACCTTGACATACCGGTAGCTACTTTAATTTGACTAACAACAGACAGATTGTAGCTGATCAATATTACTGTTAACAAACTTTACACAAGACTTGCATCCAATAATGTCATGGATAAACTGACCATTAGTTCTACCAACAAGACTTGTAACATCGTCTACTGACAATAAATTTGCATGATTCTGCCCAGGTTGTTGAAATGGCAGCAAAAACAATTCTTTTCAGAGCTACTCTCACACTGGACAAACTAAATCAGCTTTTACATTAAAATAAAACATCTTTACAGTACTACTTTTTTGTTTGACAGATGTCAGATGAATTGGAAAATGACCAAGATGATTCAAAGATGGACATTAAAAGTGAACAAAAGGAAGATCATGTCAGCATACAACTTGATAAATGTGAAAATGCCTTAACTGTCGTATCAGCAGTCTCTGAAATGCTGGATCAGGGAGATGTGACATCAGTCATTAACGATCTCTCTTCTGAAGACTCTGTTTTACACGGATCATCAGTTCTTAATGAAACAGATACGATTGCTTCTTCAAGCGACTTGGAAAGCTCTCCCTGTTTGTCGGACACACCGGTCTCGGCTGATCTGCTGTCGGACTCCACCGTCATTAACTCAACTGTAGGGCTTCTTCATCAGCCCGTTGTTTTGACATCATCTGTTCTGCCATGTGTACTAACTCACGTTCAAGGGACGTCTGGGCTCCTTGCTGGTGAACTGCAGGAAAGGGATGGTCAGGAAGAGCTGTTGATGGTAAAAAGAGAAGATAGAGAGGTGCTGGAGCCTTGTGTTGTGGTAAGTCATGTTAAAGAGTATTATGTTTAGCAGAACTCCTGACTTAATGTGAAATTATCAGGTGGGAATTTAATTACCTGTAATGTCACATAAAACCAGCAACACGATAATAATAATAATAATAATAATAATAATAATAATAATAATAATAATAATAATAATAATAATAATAATAATAATAATGACACTGACATGGTAATGGCAATGACAGTGACAGTGATTATGATGATGATAATGATTATGATAATGATAATGGCTTTGATAATGACCACCAAAGAGAAATCCATCTAGTGGCTAGCCATTTCCAGGCTCTCAGATAGTTGGACATGCGAAGAAAAGATACGTGAGCGAATCGAGCGGGAGGACGAAGAGGTGGGGTGAAGATGGGAGAGCCTGTAAGCATTGAAAGAGGGGACCCCAGCCACCTGAAAGAGGAGACCCCAGCTTGTAAAATATCAGTGTTTAAATGTCAATAATTGAAGGTTTCATATTTACTATATAATTTGGTTTTATCAACTGGGTTGATAATGTAAATTGGCCACCGTAAAGAGATTCAAGAGCTGACGTTTCGACCGTGAGCCCTTCGTCGGAGCGAATAAAGGAATTTTGGGTTGTGTGTTTTTTATATACAGAAAGATGGAGCTTTGCTATTGGCTGGTGCCTGGTAACGTGAAAACAACGGAATAAATTAGTTGAATGAAAAGCGTTCGTTGATACCATGAGGATTAAAAGTGCCGATTTGAAAAATAAATTTTTGTTCTAGAGTTTTGTGGCTTTCCGTGTTTCCTTGATGAAGGGAAAGGCAGCAGACTGTCATATGTTGCTTAGAATGATTTGGGAGATTGAAGTGTCTCGCGACAGGTTTCGATGCATTTTTGTCGTCTTTCTCTATGTCCTGAAGGTGTTCTCAGAATCGGTCGCTGCAGCGACATGCAAAATCATGCATTCGAAGAGTCTGTTTGATTGAATAAATCCGTATTGAGGTATTTGTCTTTTATTTTTTTGGATAGGAAATTTTGATGCCAGGTATTTTTTGGGGTCTAAAATTTCAGGCTTGTATATTTTTTAGGTTTGCAATATGAAGCTCCATATAATGCGAGTACCCCCACCCCCTCTCCCCGGGTTTAAGCCCCCAGCCCCACGCCCTGTGCAGTCAATGTGAGTGTAAAAGGTATCATCTCCATACAGTGTACATTCCCAACTTTCTGAAACTGAAAAGAGCCAGACCTCACTGCATTCCTTGGTCAAGATTCTCCCTTACAGACCTCCTAAATAGTTTAAATAAGGGCTAAGTAATTTAATAAGGGTAAAGCCTCGAGCCAAGCAGCCGCTACTGCCAGAGCTTATCGCAGTTTCTGTTAGTAGCATTAAGCAGTTAGGAATATTTGTACTCCCTCTGGATGGGATGCTCGTCCATCGTAGGGTTATCCCCCAGCAGTAAATTCGCAGGTACACCTGGGTGCAGAGAAACACTCAAAGGTAAAGTATCCTGCCCAAGAATACAACGCAGTGCCCTGGCCAGGGCTCGACCCGGACCGTACGATCCGGAGTCCAGCACACTAGCAATTAGGCCACCACGTTTCCCATAAATAATAAATACTGTTGAGTTATTATTAGTAGAATGTCGCTGTCTCGCAATTTACGAAAACTGGAAGAACTTGGTTGGCCAAGTCACGACCTCAGTCGTTAGAGTGTAAAAGTGAAATTAATGTGTTTCGGTGATTAATTCATTATTGTTTTTCAATTCAGTTTACGACGTCAGAGGCCATTCAGAACAGCCGTGCGTCTGAGAAGCTCAGTTCTTCGCCAGCAACAGATGTGGTGGTCACAGCACACCCATCTAGCCTGACCTACCTGCGGCAAATTTTCGAGCAAGATCAGGTTGGTCCCCAGGGGCAAATTGTCTCCGTGATACCTCATGGTATGACGTCACCGCTGTCGCCGACCTTACCGGAAC
>OX393568.1:20401824-20459324 GCA_947652115.1 Blastomussa wellsi | reverse complement strand
TAAAATCGATAACATTAATTTAAAAATCGATAATTATCGATTACTCACAACGTGTCCTTTTATCGATTTTAATCGATTTCCGATACAATTTACTAATTTTTATCGATTGTTATCGAATGTTATCGATTATCGGTTTTATCGATTGCACATGCCGGGTTTCAAGACGCAGTACAAGTCAAATTTCGGAGTCGTTTGAACGAATTAAGCCTTGGCGATGATTTACTGTCAAACGCTGTTCAAGGAAAACTTTAATGAGTGAAGACATCAACCTTCTGGTCATCGGAGGATCGCATAGCGCAGGAATAAAATTGACTAGGAATGAAAGAAAGAACATTGGACAGAGTGTACTTCAAAGAGTTTACAAAATGGCAAAAGAGCATGAAAAAAATAAAATAAAAAAAAAGAAAAAGCATTTTTGGCGAGGCGTCAAAGTCTTCATTGAATGAATTCTATTGACGATCGGAGACACCGGAAAAGAATTTGATATGATGCAGTAATGTGATGCAACATAACCACACAGTCAAAAAGGAAGCCAAACTTTGAAACAGGATGATAGAAGCCAAAGTTCAGACCAATTTTACTTCCTGTCGCCCCGACTCACCTCCCTTGGGCTCCGAGAATAGAGAGTAAGCCTTTGTAGCCCATGGTCATGGTCCACAATAGGCACACTGGGGCAAAAAAGAGAAGGAAAGTCAAGCTTGGCTGGTTGATCTGTTTTGGATGGGCGCACAGTTTAACCTCTAGCGTGGCGCTCCATCTGACCGTTAACAAGATAGGGTCTATTGGTGAAAAAAAATCACACAACATTGCTTTAGGTCAATAATCGTCTTTTAATGTCCCACTCATTTATAAATCAAAGTTAAAACGTGGTCGACAACTATAGAGCTATCTAACAGGAAACAATTCTCTTGTAAGGATCTCTAAAACAACTTAACTGTTCAAATGCTAAATACTAACAAGAATTTAGCACAGAGTAATAAATATTTTTTTGCCGCCGGAATTGTTCAATATATTATTTAGAACGTTCCAATATAGCATAAAAATTTCTTTAGCTGAGTCGAACGATTACAGAAACAAGTCATACACGGGAATTTCTTAATAAAATCAAAGGGCCCTAGGGGCTTATTCACGTAACTGGACTTTTTTAAAAAACATGGGACAAAATAATTTACCTGTTGCCCCAATATACATCAGCAAAAGTCCCAAGAAAATAATCAGATCAAACATTAAAACCTACAAATTCCGCATTCTTCCACACCCCCAGCTCAAGTTAAATCATAGCACACTGTTTCACCTAAACTACTTTAACATACCTTTCAGTGAAAACGTGCTTCTTGACCAGGATAAGTGATCGCAACGACACGTTAAGTCCACATAGAAAAAAGCATGCCGTTCCTATGTGCTCTGACCTAATATTTCTAAAAGCAGTTGATAGAATTTTCTGTATTGTGTACACACACCTCTTTCTATAGATTATAAACGTTTATATATAATATTAATCAACTGATATAACATCTTGCCACATTCAAGATGTCATGATTACCTTTTCTTCTGCTTGTAAGCCTAGTGGCCCATCAGGCCGGAGCATGAAGCATGAAGCAGCAAGAAGTATTTCAACTCCCCCTGGAAGGGATGCTAGTCCATTGCAGGGTTACCCCCACCCCCCAACCCCACCCCACCTAGCATTATCTCAACGCTACCCATTTACACTCGTGGGTGGAGAGAGGCACAGCGAGAGTAAAGTGTCTTGCTTTGGGGGGGACTCGCATATGAAAGGGTTATATTCATTCGCGTGTAACCCCAAACAAGACCTTCATGGATAAATATAATGGCGTTTTGCCCAGAACACCCTAAGTGAGAACAAAATCCGATATTTACACCCCCAAACGAGACGACGAGCATCCCCGTCCCTTTCATATGTGAGTTTAAAAATTACTGATGTAAGAACTAAGGATGGCTGCCCAGTTTCTCGCCAATGGCGGTTATTTCGGGCTACCATGTACTCATTTGATTTTATTCTTCCTAGTTTTGTTAATTTTAATTAATTTAATTCAGGGGTACAAGTAAAGTTGTTGTTGTTGTTGTAGTCCCTCCGGGGTCATGCCCAAGAACACAACACTGTACCCCGGCTGCCCGGAGTCTAGCGCACGAACCATTAGGCCACCGCGCCTCCCAGAATTGGCAGGAATTTTGCCAAGGAGTAACTCTCAAGAGTTTGAGTGCGGGTTTATTTCAGATGGCATGTCACATAATTGAGCCTAACTTCACAACTTTTTACTATTATCCCAGACAATCAAATAAGCTAGAAACCAAACATGGCTCATACAAACTACTGGCAACACCGCATTCGGCAGTGAGAATGGTCTGCTGCAATCCCTGGAAAGAATGTTGGTCTACTTCAGTTTAACCGACACAAACTGAGAACGTCACAGAAAGAATTCTTCCGTAAATTTGGGTTAGGTTGGGTTTTCTCGTCCCCACAGAAACTAACAGAGGGATTTAACAATTTAGATTAATTTATTTTCATGTGATTATCATAGTGTTGTAGGAGAAATGACTGACTTTCAAATTCCTCCTGGCAAATCCAACAGATACATCTTTCAACCTCACTTGAGTTGTTTTCAGCTTTTTCAACCGAAGTTTTATCATCTCCTTGTGGTTGATCTTCTCCGTGGATTCCTTCATGTCGTTTGCAAGATGATAATTTGTTAAAACACTTGCCACAGTACTTGCATTTATAAGGCTTCTCATGGGCATGTGTTAGCTCATGGCATTTGCAATCAGTTGCTAGGGTAAAACCCATATTGCAATGCTTACACTTGTAAGGTCTTTCACCAGTATGCAATCGCTCATGACGCCTGCAGTGAGACAACTGACTGAAACACCTTCTGCAATACTGACACTTCCATGACCTATGCCACTTACTGTGTGTTCGCTCATGACGCTTCAAATATGACAATGGGCTGAAGGACTTATCACAATAACTACACTTACGCGGCTTTTCATCTGTGGTGTGTGTCTGTTCATGTCGCTGGAGGGTTGCTGGTTGCCTGAAGCACCTATCACAATGTTTGCAATTATGCGTCTCCTTGTTCACGTGGGTGAGTTCATGCCGTTTACGTTGCAATGACTGCTTAAAGAACTTGTTGCAGTACGTGCACTTGTAGGCCTTCACTCCAGTATGGCCTTGTTCATGTCTTGTGAAAGATGGAAAATCTGTGAAACGTTTTTCACAATACTTGCACATATAAGGCTTCTCTCCTGTGTGAATTCGCTCATGTACCTTGTGATGAGATGCTTGGCTAAACCTCTTATAGCAATACCTGCAGCCATGCGGTTTCTCTCCTGTGTGAATTCGCTCATGTACCTTGCAATGCGATGCTTGGCTAAACCTCTTATGGCAATACCTGCAGCTGTATGGTTTCTCTCCTGTGTGTGTCCTCTGATGTGTAATAAGGTTTCCAGATTTGCGGAAACTCTTTCCACAATTTCCACACTTATATGGTTTGGGGAATTCTCCTTCTTGTTTGTTGCACAGAGTTCCGTCAGGCATAATGAAGTTTACTTGGATGTCACAGGTGATGGTTGTGTTTCTAAGGAAACATGAAAGTTGAAGGCAAGTATTGAAATACTACAATGAATCGTTGGCTTGCCAATCCATCAAGTGTATAAATGTCAAATAGTTTCATATATGCTTACTCAATTAAAGTAAAGTTGTGTAAAATACAATGCATGGGTACCGGTACTAAAGCAAAAATGTGGTGAAATAGAAATGGGGTGAACTGAATCATCACAAAAGATACTTTTAAACACTCCCTCCCTCTCTATAATAAATGTTAAGCAATCCCCTCTAGCAGGCATGATGGCCAAACAGTCAAATGGCCTGGGTTCGAGCCCCAGTACGGGTCACTACTCACGTTGAATGGTAAAAAGTTCACCTTATTCTTTATGTTATGATGAAGGAGGTGCAGGTTTGCAGGTCAGTTCAGGTTTGAGCCCCAGCTGGGCCAAAGTCACTGCATTGTGTTCTTGGGTAAGACATTTTACTCTTACAGTGTCTCTCCACCCAGGAGTATAAAGATAGTTTTAAAATTAGAATATTAAGTTGAAAATTAGTAGCTCTAGACACCAAAGCAGTCCCCGCCTGGCATGCTCTTTTGAGAGTTGATGGGTCAACTGTCTGGTTGCGTTCTTAACCATTTCAATCCCTCCTTAAAACATCTCAAAATTTCATTCAAATTCATGTGTACCCCCACCTTAAATCTGTTTTTAAGCCAAGTGGCCCATCGGGCTGGAGTGCATCCTGCTTTCAGTAGTGTGAAGCAACTAGAAGCATTTCAAGGTGAACTTTTTACCATGCAATGCATGCTACCATTTCCATTAAACCAAGATTTTTGACACTTCACAATAGGAACCACAGCACCATAGTGGGCGTAACCGGCAGCCAAGAAATTGTCGTTGATATGTGGCAGGACAAAAATATATTTGTAATTCCAAATCGAAATACCTTAATTGTAATGGCTTCAGACAGATTAATTCATTCCTTTTTACTTATCAGTTTCTTGAGAAGAATTCACTTCCTGGGTGCCAACAATTTACAAACAACCCAATAATTTTAGTTGCATGCAAGAGTCTAGTTTGTGCATGATAATTTCAATGGTCTAATAAACTCTGCCCGTCAATGAAAAAGAGTCAAAAAATCTTGGGCTAGTAGAAACAGTAGCATGCTTTATGCTGTAAGTTGAATTTTTCACTTAAATTTACCCACTGTAAATACCATAAAATTCTTAAAATAATTGGTCCCCCAAAATCTCGGAGGCAAAAATATTTCCAAAAATACTTGCCCTCGCATATAAAAGCCCACTGACTAACATTTAGTTATAGCTCTTAAGGAAAATATAACTTTTATAGATTCAGTCCTATGATAGGCTTATTTTTCATTTTATGTCAGGGACAGGTCTTTGCAACATGTTGCTGATCAGTTTTCCATTTGCACTACCCCCAAAACAAGTCACAGCAGCAATTCACCAAGTGAGACAGTGATTTTTTGTTAAAAATTGTTGTTGCCGTGGCCAAAGTTTGTTGCTGTGATCCAGGGTTGTCAATAAGATTTGGAGTATGCAGAGATATTTTGAAAGTAGACGGCACCGGGGCCCTTTTTTTAAGTGTTTTTGTAATTCCAGCTTATCTCCATCAAATTGTAGCCGGTGAAAACGTTTAAGTAGGCGGCGATATCGCCGGTTGTCGGCGCTTATTGACTACCATGGTGATCAGTCATATGTGACTGCATACAAGCATAGTGGCCCATCAGGCAGGAGCTTATATCCCAGGTTCCTAGTAAGGTTCTCTGGCATGAAGTGACTTGGAATATTTCTATTTCTTGCATCTTTTGGCCAAGAACGCTATGCAGTCTCCTGGCCAGGGCTCGAACCTAGACCATTTGATCCGCAGTCGAACGCACTGACCATTAGGCCACCACGCTTCCCACTAACTTGAACCAATTTACGCAATGTGACTTGCTGCAACGATTTGCCACTGTGATGTATCAACTACAGGTAGTGTGTCCCAACCTAAATGATTTTTTTTTTATTACATGGATAGGTTTACTGTGACTGTGGTACTCTGTAGAAAAAAATCACAGTACCCTGTCCAAATTGAAATCAAAAGATTTTGGATACAAAAATTCCCTCTTAGGAAATAAGCACATCAGAAGGCTGTTAACCAAATCTGGATTGGCTTGGACTGGATAGAATCCTCCTGACAAAACCCGGATCGGATCCCAAAACTGTGGATCTCTATAAATTCCTGCCAAAATAGTCACTTGACACCCCATTGTACATGATTGTGTCCAGTGTCTTGCTCATTTTGGAATGAGCTTGC
This sequence comes from Blastomussa wellsi, assembly GCA_947652115.1. NCBI lineage: Eukaryota > Metazoa > Cnidaria > Anthozoa > Scleractinia > Plerogyridae > Blastomussa > Blastomussa wellsi. The sequence goes on along the minus strand of OX393568.1, from coordinate 20,453,444 downwards.
TTAATGTAATGTTGCTCACTCAATGTAATGTTTACACCTGTAAACAAACTGATGTACATTCAAACTATAAGAATGTCTCGTGTAATAACAACAACAACAAAATTTTATTGGTTAGAAATATAAGTAATTACATTAGTTTCCCCCCGCAAATAGTCTCTCGGATGTAAATTTCAGATTGAAGTTTCTTTCGTCCAAAACAGTTTTCATGTACGATTACTGACACTAAGCTCCTTTAAATGAAATATTTTATCAACAAAATCGATACTTAAGATTGTCAATTGCGATATATAAAGTAAACTTCTCATTTTATTAAGATTAATTGTGCAAAAATAATATCACAAGACTATTTCCGGTTAATGATCCAGGTAAAACGGCACAGCTACCGTCATAATGCATAGGAAAAAAGAAAAACGAGAAACACCTTGTTCCTGTTCGGAACAAGCTGTTCTAACTCAAAATAACACATATCTCTTTCCACTTCGTCAAGAAGAAGGAATCGGACAGAAGACCAGCTTCTCTACATTAAAAAGGGCATTGTAAAACGCCATCTTACCTGAAAGAACTCCTCAATTAACAGAGACGACATCCTGGCACTATCCACCATGTTTTTCAGTCCTCACGACTCGGACACCGACCGTCCTGGGGACGAGATTTCCATTACATTGGACTCCAGTCTTTCGCATTCCAAGAGCGTCTGTCGCTCAACAAGAACTTGATTTGTGGAGCCAATCAAATATTGAGATCGAGTTTTCCTAATAATCCGTCACTCCGTGATTTTAACACAGTTCTTAGCGCCCTCTGGACACCCTTCACTGATTAAGCAGACAGTGGCTAATTATAAAGCAACAAATACCGTATTTACTCGAATAAGCACCATGGTGCTTATTTAATTTTTTACGCCACAAGTGCGGCGCTTACTGGAGGGCGGTGCTTATTTAAAAATTGTACCAGACAAATTTACTTTTTCTATATTTTTATTCAACGGTACACTTTCTGTTAATTTTCCTATGGACTGATACTAAACTGATGGTATATCTAGAATTACGAGAGAAATTCAAGTCACTTTGAACTAAAGAACATCACATTTAAGGAAAATAAATTGCCGATGCTGTTTTAAAACAGTTTTAGTGTTTTTCCTGGTTATACGGAATTCCTCGAATAAGCGCTACATTGGGGGTGCGGCGCTTATTTGAGGGCAGCGCTTATTAACTTTTTTGTCCCAGATGCGACGCTTATTCGACCCTCCCCCAAGATCCAACCCTGCACACAGGCATTTTGCGGGATGCCACTAACTCCCTGGAACTTCGGTTTTCATCGGTCAGCTGTAGGCACTAGCTCTATTACTTTTTTAGGCAAAGGCATTGTTGGGATGTGTTACCTATTGTTCAGAACCAATGGCGTCTCGTTCCAAGAGGTAGTAAGCAACCCTCATTTTGTCATGTGACTTCACAGATTGGGGGCGACAGCTTGCAATAGCTACACAGTCAACTCCCTTTCATTATCATATTTAGCAGTTCAATAACGTTTTCATATAAACGGCCAACTTCTACACTAGCACAGTCACACATGCCATCAAATAACCACTTTGATAATGGGCAGGTCTAGGGAAGGGGTGTACCACCACTCCCCCAGATGACTTGCGGCTTTCTAATAATATTCTGCAAAAAAGAAAAAAATATGTGCTTCATTTGTCATGACGTCATTTCTAGTGGTGCACCCCCTCCCAAGAAAAATCCTGGATCTGCCCCTGCGGATACTATAAAAATTATAAACCAAACTACTAAATGAACACTAGCCTAGATTTCACTGCATCAGATATCACAAAAATACAGGCCTTCCTGGTGCAAGAAACAATGACAATAATATAAAATTATTTTTAAAAAATGAAAACCATACATCAGCAATCTGCTCAATATAAAAGCTTCTCAAAGTACTGTTGTAAATTTTATACAACCAAAGAGTATGTTTCCAATTAAGAGAGCCAAATATGAGGGACCCACCCAGGGTAATCCCATTTCACACACCCCAAATTTTGCCCCAATCACATTTCCTAGCCTTTTTTATCCCTCATCCCAGTGACAGGTATTTGGTCATGATTCCCAGTCCAAGTAACCCAAATCTTATTTTCCAAGTGAAAATTTCCCTAAATCCCAGTTTCAGATTACGACTTCAGGCCTCCCAAATATCAGCCTGTGAGAGCATAGGTATTTTGGGACCAATTTAATTTTGGTGGCATGAAACAGCCGGATTTCCTTCCACTTTCGCATTCTAGCAAAATAGCACCTAGGAAGTAACAGCGACAAGGAAGATTTTAAGTTGCTCAATGATCTTCACAAGAAGTGGTAGCCTGCTCGCAGGCTATGATCCGAGATCACTCAGATCATGGTGCATCAAAGGAACCGGCGAATCCTTTCTAAGAGTGGATTTGCCGGCGCCTTTGATGCACCATGATCCAAGAGATCTCGGATCACTGATCGTGATCTAGATCATCCCAAAGGAATGCACCCTAAGAAAACCGCGAACACCAGAAATATTTATGGAATGTTATTGTAAAAAGGCAATCAGGTGTGAGAAAACTAAACTGCAAACAGCAACAGTAATAACATTAGTTTGCGTTTCTTTATTGTGATTTGTCACTATACAATCGACATGCCTGAAACGTTTCAGGTGTTCACACTTCTCTTGCATGTAGTTTGACAGTAAATGAGGGCAGAACATAACAGTTTTGTGACTTGCAAAGATGTGGCCCTGGATTAGAAATGTTTTTTTTTTTTTGTGGAGTGGAGAAAATCCGGGGAAAAGACTGTCACATCATAGATGAGCACCAAAAAATCTCATTCTGCACTATGCCAGGACCAAGAATTGTCGAGAGGTTAATTCTCCCTGTTTCAGCATTATTGAATTATAATTAATGTGAAAGGTCAAGTATTATGATTAATTAAGAATGAGGCTTTAACAGCAAGTTGCTTTACTATGGATTGCTTTGTCTAGCATGTTCTTTGCTCATCATAATGTTAGACAATAAATGCCTCACTTCTAAATTCCTCCTGAAAAATCAAACAGGTTAGGCTTTCAACTTGGCTTGAGTTTCCGAAGACAGCATACAGAAATTTTTGCCACAGCAAGCTGGCGTCTCTCTTGTTTGAGGCTCTCATCATACTTGTTCCGTTTTAATTATGATCTCTTGCTTGTGTCGCTTTTCATGAGTTTTGCATTGTATTGATTTTCTAAAGCACTTATTGCAATGCTTACATTTATATGGCTTTACTCCTGTATGTGTTCGTTCATGTACCTTGCAATGTGATGAACGACTAAAGCACTTATCACAATGCTTGCATGTATATGGCTTCTCTCCTGTATGTGTTTGTTCATGTCTCCTACAATTTCCTAAATGGGTAAAGCACTTATGACAATGCTTGCACGCATATGGCATCTCTTGAGTATGATGTGTTCGCTCATGTATCATGCAATGCGATGAACGACTAAAGCACTTATCACAGTGCTTGCATGCATACGGCTTCACCCCCGTGTGTGTTAGTTCATGTCTCTGGCAGTGCCAAGATCGACTAAAGCACTTTTCGCAATACTGGCACATGTACGGCTTCACTCCTGTATGTGTTCGTTCGTGTCTGTTACATGCTGATGATTGGCTAAAACACTTGTTACAGTGTTTGCACGTAAATGGCTTTTCTCCTGTATGTGTTCGTTCATGTTTCTTCCAAGTTGACGAATGGCCAAAGCACTTGTTACAGTACCTACATGTGTACTGCTTTCTAGCACTGTGTTTTTGTTCATGTGTTACCTCTCCTGTCACTTCACATTTAACAGCATATCCTTCTTTGCAAACAGTCGCATCAGACTCAACATTGTTACGAGGCATCTTAAATTTTGTAGGTCAGTAAACTTTACTGTCAAGGCAGACGTCCCTGAGAAAATAACAAAGTAAATTTGGTGTAAGGCTCTGGTTTGCTCTTAGCATACACTCAATCAATCAATCAATCCTTTATTCACACTATCCTAGGTATTTATGCACTATCTATATCATAAACAAAGAGACAAAAGAAGAATGAAATTAGGCCTTAATCTAGAAGTGAAAAAGTGTGCAACGTCCAAAGTAGCAGAGCTTTCTAGTTGGACGCCGCCATTGCTAAGTAAATAAATAATGGCAGCATTAACATAGACAAAATTAAGTTGGACAATTAATGTAAATTATGTAGGGTAAGCAAAGTTAGGTGGGATTTGTTATTTCCTAAAGTTTAAAAGCAAGAGGGGGCCAGATTATTTTGCTCAGCATCAAGCCAGTAGTGAATTCAACTTTGATTCACCAAAAGATGACACTTCTATTCTTTTTTAAAGGAAGTAAATGAAAGACGCTTAATTTCAGGGGGCACAGATTCCCATATCTTGAGCCCTGCAAAAACTTGAAAGATGCTTTACCAGAATTAGTTGATATTTGCACCCTAAAAAAATTGAATTCACTTGTAAATCTTGTATTATATCTATGTACGTTAGATGCTGGGGTAAGGACATCGGAAAAGATATCTGGAATGCTATCAGCTCTATTCACAATTTTATGTATAAGGCAGCATATTTAAATTTGTATATATTTTCTAGTTTAAGAATTTCTAAGAGTTTATAATATGGATCAGCACTCTCCCTAGTATGTGCAAAGAAGATTCTTCGGAGGCATTTATTCTGCTTAATTTGAAGGCAGTTAAATTTAGTTTTATAGGCCCAGTCCCATACAATTATACCATAACTTAAATATGGATAGATTAAAGCATAGTATATTTGTTTGAGTATGCTAAAATTCAAGTGATATCTTAATTTTGTAAGGATTCCAATATTTTTTATTATCTTATTGTTTATATGTTGTATTTGAGGCTGCCAATTAAGATGCTTGTCAATATAGACCCCCAGGTATTTAATATAATCTTTTTGCTCTATATTGTCAATAGTTATTATTGGTTGGCATCTAGAAGACAAAATTAACATATAGTTTGTCTTTGAAAAGTTAATTGACAGCTTATTTAGGGCACAATATTTATCAATTTGTTTCATTGTTCATAACAGATTCAAGATGTTGTAAACAATTACCAGTAAAACATAAATTTGTATCATCCGCGAAGCTCCGCACTGAGAGTTTGTTAGTACAGTTTGGTAAGTCATTTACATAAAGTAGAAACAGCAGTGGGCCCAGAGTTGAACCCTGGGGTATGCCACATGTAATATTTTCGTATCCACATTTAACAGATTCAATTTTCACATATTGTGTACGGTGTTCCAGATAACTTTTAAACCATCTACCTGGAAGTCCACGAAAGCCATATAAGAAGACCTTAGATAGAAGGATGTCATGATTTACTGTGTCGAAAGCCTTTGATAAGTCAAGGAAAACAAAGTTGGATGTAAGTACTACATGTAAAACGAGTTTTAGTTTGAGTTTCACCACAATTAGATTTTAATTTTGCAAAACAGGCATAATCAATCTTTGTGCTTGACAGCTTGCTCAGTTGAATGAATAGATGAATAGTTGACTACGTAACTTTATTCCTTTGAAATATTGTTACTTGCAGCTGAGAATCAGTTTCTCAAGCAACAGCGAAGTAACACTGACAATTTTTTCTTTCCTTCACTCACCGACAAACAAATCGATATAAATACAACTACAGTTTAATTGTTCGTTCTTTGTTCAGCTCAAGTGGCAATGCTTTAACTTTTGACCATAGTTTACACTAGTGGTGGGCCGATGATCGATTATAATCGAAAGTTGATCACAAAGTTCAAGCAACGCTACGATCGATTATGCTTTTTTCATAATCGATTGTCGTGGAAAAATTAAAAATGTATTGTGGACAAATAAAAGTATTAAAATCAATAAAAATGTACATTTGATGTCTTGGTGTGAGTTGTCTTTTTTCGTGGACTACTAAATTGGAAAGATTGAATGTGTTTACCTGTGCATACCCTGTGCACTGTGTTGTTGTCACTTCAAATACGCCACACTTATTTGAAAGATGTGGCATGCCAAGCTGCTTTGTATTTCGTAAACAACGAAATCAAAACATAAATTACAAGCTCTCTGTTTCACGTTTGTAGCATCACTACTCTCACTAGCGAATTAAAAGGTGTTAAGAAACAACATCGCAGCGAAATGTTGCCTCAAATTAATTCCCAGCGTCCTCTCTCAGATTTTAATGATAATAGAGTGATCTGCTATATAAAAACACAACTGAAATATCCAAAGTCTCTCAAAGCTATCTTACGGAGGTTCTTAATTTCAATAAAAATGTTCTTTTTAGAAAGCCCACATTTAATGGGCTTTTTAAAAGGCTTTCAAATGAACATAATAAACTCTATATATTTAAAAATACGGTGATTGATCATTTCTTGTATTTCCTGATACCGTAAATATTTTAAAACGTCAGCAAAGTTCGACAGAAAAACCCACGTGGAATCGACAAGAGCAATGACCCGTGAACGCGGCGCATGTGCTGAATCAAAGAATTGCGAAATCCTTTTGTTTCCGACAGATGACAGACGTTTTGACATGAAAGTCAAATGCCCCAACGGGTGGGCCTCATTTTGGGTCAAATTCCCCACTGAACAGAGCTTAACGCGAGTCAAATGCCCGGGGATTGCCTGGGGAGGATGGGCGGTTTTGGAATTGATTGGTACATTAGCGACGAGATACTGTAACGGGCCCTTAACAGTCGCTTGCGGTAGTTATATCACCTCATTTTAAGGTCATTCCCCTGTATTGCATTGCGCATCCTTACTGCGCACGATTTATTGCGTCATCAGTGTGCGCACCAAAAGAAAACTGCGGCGTTTTATTTACGGCTTTGCTCGAGAAGGAGATAAATCGTCGTTTTCTCGTAAACGAGTATGGTGACCTATATTTTTTTACCCTTTTTCTGAGACTAGCAATCACTTTCTTCCTATAACAGGAATATAAACAAATTCCCATTGCAGAAAAATAAATAATCAACGGAAACATGAACTTATGTAACAGATATTGTGGTCTCGAGATCACTGCATACTAGTAACAAGTTTAATTAAGGTCGACTGGAAATGCGTGCTTTTATAATGAAACATATATTAAATTGTTCCTTGAAGGCGATACAGTATATCTATAGTTTTTTCCCTTGTTTTGCTTTCTCCCTATTTTTCTTCTCCCATAAGACGTGACATAAGCTAGCAAAATGAAAACATATCTGAAGCTGATATTTTAACGAATTATGGGGTATTTTCAAGGTGCTCCTGCTCCTAAACGAATATGGGGACCCCTCTTTTTAATTACAAAATTTAAATCCCCTTACGATGAACAACAAATGGGCAAAGTTTGAACGAAAATCTATTGTCAGTTCTATTTCAGGGGAATGACCTTAAGTGAATTTTAAATCTTAAATAAGACGAAACGACTTAAATTACACTGAGATAAAATTTTAATCTCATCTAGGCACCAGCTTCTACGATGAGAAAACGTGTTAATTTAAGATTTTAGTTTTTACGGAGAAATCTCAAGCATTTATCATTGATCGAACAAACCGCCGTTTGAAATCAATTGTGATATATTTATATTTTAAGCCGTGCATTCCTATTCAGGAAGATGAATATAGATGACCCTGTATTCTCTAGGTTATTTAGATACAAAATAGCGTTTTAATAGACTCGCTTACCTTTATAAAACAGCGTAAAACGCCTTCAATTCCACCACAAATGACATGTGTACGTACGCCGCCATTAATTAGTGATTTCACTGGAGCCCAGTCTCCGGTAAGCAATTAAAGGCCTGACTCGTCCCCACTCGATGAGAAAATTAGCAAGACGCGATGGATCATAGGAAGGAGGAAAGGCGCGAGAGGTGTCTCTGACTTCGCCGTCTTTGTAGTGACGACTCTGATTTTTCCTTAAAATCAGAGGAAATGTGCACTTTCTTCAACAAACGCGGCTCCTGCTTCTGTTGTTCAAGCGGGCCATCATCGCGCCCAACAAATTGATCAACAGTCAGCACCACAAACGTCACAGAGAGAAAACAACGATAGAATTCCATTCACCCTCACATTTCACCCTCACAACCACGCAGTAAAATCCATCATTCTAAAAAAAGCTTAAATTACTTCAAAATGATCCCAATACTGGTAGAATCTTTTCGCAACCTCCATTAATTTCATCCAAAATCATTTCATTCCAAACAAGTGATCAACCGGGAACTTTTAAATTCGCTCGCGCACGATGCAAAACATGGCTTTCATTCGCAACGTTGATAAAATATCGGGACCCAAGCGATCCATCAAGATCACTGATCATTTCACCAGTACCTCAGCCAATGCCATCTACTACATAACTTGCACTCTTTGCAAAAGGTTATACATCGGTGAAACAGGGAGACGAGTAGGCGACCGATTCCGAGAACACCTTTGTGACATAGAGAAAGACGACAAAAATGCATCAAAACCGGTCGCGAGACACTTAAATTTCCCCAATCATTCTAAGAAACATATGGCAGTCTGCGGCCTTTCCCTTCATCAAGGAAGCAAGGAAAGCCGCAAAACTCTAGAACAAAAATTTATTTTTCAAATTGGCACTCTTAATCCTCACGGTATCAACGAACGCTTTTCATTCAACTAATTTATTCTGTTATAATTTGGTTTTGTCAACTAGGTTGATAATGCAAATTGGCCAGTTTCTTTAGAAACTTACCCCCTCCAATTTATTCTGTTGTTTTTCACGTTTCCAGGCACCAACCAATAGCGTAGCTCCATCTTTAAAAATTATTCCACGAGCGCGCGTTGGATATGAGATGGTACGTGCCTCGTTGGCTATAACCATCTCATATCCAATAAGCGCGAGTGGGATAACAAAAACCAACACTTCTAAATTCCAATTCGATCGGGAATCCGAGGGCCACAGGTTGTAATGCGCAGTTGATCATCTCGTCATGGAATCTGCGCAGTATAAATTCACAATTTATTATTATTATATTTATTATTAAAAACGCCACAACTTGTATTGTACAAACATTGCAAAAATGCATTCTTTTACGCGTACACGTACCTTTTTGGTAGGTCAATGGTATATGAGCTCATATACCATTGCCTCTCAACCAATCAAAACTCAGGATAATTCTGTATATAACCCACACACGACCCACAATTCCTCGATTCGCTCCGACGAAGGGCTAACGCTCGAAACGTCAGCTTACGAATCTCTTTTTGGTGGCAAATTCACCATATCAATCCAGTTGATAAAACCAAATTATATTGTTATACTTCCCACCGACGCAGCACCACATTTTCTTTAGAAACTTCCCCCCACTATATGGTAGCTCCATCTTCACCATAACATTACCCTGGCAATAAACATTGTGGTAAAGATTGATGGACACAATAGCTGGACATACAAAATTTTATCCCCTTAATACCATGTCATTAATCACATGCAAGCACCATTGCGCATAGTGTGTGATACGGAAATGAAAATCACGAAATGTCCGCTTGGAACCTACACCAGGTGTTTTCTTTGATTTTGATTTTTTGGATGGGCACCAACATGGCGTCTCCATACTAAGCTCTATAAATTTGCGTGAGATGCTTCCGCAAATAACTCAAGAATGGTGTACCGCACAGACCTGGGACTTGGAGATGTTGTTTATCTATTAATATTTTATAACATGTGAATTTATCAGCTTTTTTAGTTGCATAGCTTAGAATTTACTTTTTGATGGCATGATAGTGAAAACCAGAAATTGCCATGTTTCTGTGGTATCTCTTTTCTTAGTTGACGTGCAGGGATGGATCCAGGATTTTCCTAGGAGGGGTGCACCACTAAGGAATGATGTAAACCACATGTTTTCTTTTTTGCAGAATACTAAGCCACAGGCCATCTCAGGATGAGGGGGAGGGCGCACCCATCGCTCCTGACGTGAAAAAAACTTGTCATGAAATACTGGTCGGTTTCTTGCCTGTTCTGCAGGTGGCTTTGGTTCGATTTCCGCCGCTCTCCCGAGTCCTGTCAGCGGCAACCTCATTTCCAGGGTCTCTCGTCTCTCGCTCCGGGAGGGTGGGAAGATGAAAGACCCTGGGAACGAGGTTCTAAGGAAATTCGGGTCTAATCACATTATAGAACTGAGCACGTAAAGAGAATGATGGATGAAATATCCATTTAATTTCATTGTAAATGATGTACAAAGGTAACAGCAGAATTCACTCACTGCGCAGTTATTGTTATCACGCTTAAATTCAATAACTGGCACTATATCCCCCAAGGGATATGATGTAAAGTCATACTTCAGAAAATTAGAAACTACAGTGGGATGTTTGTCAAACTTTGCATGTATTGATTATTGGTGTTTTAGGGGAATCCTTGTTTACAATATTTGCCTCATTAGCATAAGCGATCCAGTTTCTGATGGAGCTACAAAACAATCAGTTCTGAATATTGCAAGTTCATAGCACGATTAACTCTGCCAATATATTTCAGCTCAATGTATTGAATACTTTGTTTCTGACACGGGTTTAAAAACACAAAATTTTACAAAGAATGCACGAGCTCATTAGCGCTTTTGCCACCCAGTAATTTTGGAGTTTTTGATAGACAATTTTCCTTGAATATTCAGGAATATTACACGCAAAGAGCTAAAAATTTCACCATATACTAACTTTTACTAGTTCTTCAACTGTTTGGAGTCCATTCATATCTAACATTCGATAACATGTTGCCTTCTGTACGCCAAGCCGTATGCTAATGAGCCAAAATGTAAACAATGACGTCAGCATGAATCCAGCTATATGAACATAAATTTTCAAATATAATGCAACAGTCATTTAAAATCCCCGCACCTCTTCCCTGGGGGCCAAACCGGCGGTTTTCACCTCTTTTTCACATGATTTAGGTTCCCCGGTAGTCGGGGAATGCAGTTTTTTTCACGGCTTCGCTATACAATGCGGGGGCTGAGCGGGGCTTTCACTCATGGTTCGCGACCTCTTTTAGAAGACTGGGTTCAAAACATGGAAGCTGGACAATTGATGAAGAAGGTATGTTTCCCTAAACAGTGAAAACGAATAGGAAGGAAAAATAAAACAAGTAAAAAAAATCCTGTGAAAGCTCTAGTTGTTAAAAAATATAATATATTACAGTCTTTCCCATAAAACCGTGAACACCAGAAAAAATTTCTGGAATGTTTATTGTGTAGTGACCAATCGCAGCAAAGTTCAGGACACGCGAACAAACCTCAAAACCACAAACTAATGACCGTTTCTGTTTGCGGTTTAGTTTTCTCACACCTGATTGGCTTTTTCTTTGTAACACAATAACATTCCATAAATATTTCTGGTGTTCACGGTTTTACGGGAAAGACTGTAAATGAATTGTGTTCGAGTTCACTCAGAATTTTTTCCCCACAAGGCGGGGCTTTCACTGACAGTAAAAGTGAATGCCTCGGGTATCCCCCAACCGGGGGTGGCAGAGGTTTCACATGACTGGTGCATTACTTCTTTTTCACCACCGGGTATTGGTTTTTATATATATTGCACTATTTGTACAAGAAGAAACATATTCCTAAATTCAAAACTACAAGAGGAAAACCCACTAAGTCCGGATGTCATGGGTTCAAAACCCACTGTGGTCAAGTTATCTAGGCCCCGTGGGAACACTTCCAGATTTCCTCTTACAGGATAGCAATTCAGGGTTATTTGGTGTTTCCACAGCATTGACTTCTCTTCGCACCCAAATACGCTAAACATATATAATTAAATGGGTGCTACGTGGTTCCTGTCATATACCGGTATCCCTTGCAACAAGACGTCCCCTTTTTTCTTGGGGGCATCTCCTCCAACATTCTCGTCCCCAGAGCCGCTTGTCCCTCTTAGCCGGCTGGGCCTGTACATGAGGAACAAGTGGCTCTGGGGACACATGATTTGATTGGCTGAAATCTAACAAAGGGAGTCCAATCACATCTGCCATTTTAAATGCGCTAACAACAAAGGGATTTTAAAATGACTGATGTGATTGGACTCCCTTTGTTTGATTTCAGCGAATCAAATGATGTGTCACCAGAGCCACTTGTTCCTGGTGCACAGGACCAGCCAGCTAAGAGGGACAAGTGGCTCTGGGGACGAGAATACTCCTCCAAGGGCTCAAATTTGAACCCAGACCTAGAATCCTAGATACTGGTTGGGCGCTCTAACCAACTGATCAAAGGAGAACTCTCAAATGTGTTTAGCCATTTTAAGGAGTAAGGTATTTGTTTCATGAAAGGCGAAGGAAGTATCATTGGGAATCCGAGCCTGCTTTTCAGTACCGAAGGTCGTCAGATTTCCGATTATGACTCTGTTGCTTCATTACGATCTAATTGTCGGAGTCGCATGCAGAAAGCAATCGAGGTGCTCGAAACTAGAAATGTGATTGGTTTATTCTTTCCCTTCAGTTCTGCTTGCGACTCCTGCTTGGCCCTCCCCTAGCTCCGCCACTGGTCTACCTATGCTTGCAGGTTTCATTGCTAGTACAAGACGTGTCTACAGTAACAAACTTCATATTGTGGAAAAAGTTAACTAATGCTCTCCTTTGTTTAATTTTTATAGCAGCATAGCAGCTAATTGTTGTTATTTTTTTTTCTTTTTATATGTATACATCTATTTGCATTTATATTAAGTTTGTATTATTTAGTCATTTTCTAAACAAGCAGGGGACTGGGAACCAATATTTCAAACCAATAGACCAATTTCGATTTTTTAATATTCAGCCTAAAACAATAGACATTACTGTGAGGCTCCGGGGAATAAATCCCACAAACTGTACAATTTATACCCCTGAGCCACGTGCTGAGGTCTATTGTTTTAGGCTGAATTTTAAAATATCGAAATTGGTCTATTGAATAAAAAAATTAAGCCAGTCACCCCAAAGATCATTCAAACATTAGTCTGTTTATTAAATTTGGGTTTTATTGGGTTAAACACAAACACGTACTACACTTTTGAAAATTTTACATTCAAGAGACCTTCCGTCCAATCTGTACTGAACTCTCTTGTTTGACAGATTTTTAATGACCCCCATTGACTTCCCTTTTCTCCAATCACGCTCAAATTTCACAATATGAATAACGCTTGGATGCTTTTTTGTGTGAAAGGGTTCACTTTTGAACCCAATTGATTTTAGTCATTCGTACCCAGTCCTCTAATCGTTTAGAAAATGGCAAATTAATGCTAGTGTTAGTGCTAATTAGTTTAATTCCCTTTCACTAGTTTAATTATCTGTAATGCTTGACAAATAATATTGTAACTTTTTTGTCGCAAAATCAATAAAAACTAGCAATATGATTGCTTTATTCTTCCCAGGGTTCCTGAAACTTGCAATGTCATTGGTTTATTCTTCCGCTTGCGACTCTGACAAATTATCTAGTTTTTCACTGGATTGTAAGCAACAGAGTTACAAAACGGAATCGAAAGAAAATGGAAACATTCTGATTTTTCTGTCATAATAATCATTCCACTTACGACTCCGAGTTTTGATTTTCATAAGTAATAAGTGTTCTTATAGCTCCACTTACAACTGTCGCTAGTGAAAACCACACTTCAGGTACAAGAGTTTTCAAGTTGTGATTCATTATGACTCAGATTCAGACAGCACGTGTATCTCTTGTTTGAGGCTCCTACCATACTGGTTCCATTTTAAAGATTTCCTGCTCGTGTTGCCTTTCATGAGTTTTGGTTCGTGACAAGTGGAAAAAGCCCTTATTACAATACTTACAATTATATGGCTTAAATCCTGTATGTGTTAGTTCATGTACCTTGCAATGTGATGAATTTCCAAAGCACTTATTGCAATGCTTGCATGTATACGGCTTCTCTCCAGTATGTGTTCGTTCATGTCTCCTACAATTTGTTACATCACTATAGCACTTATCACAATACTTGCACGCATATGGCTTTTCCCCTGTATGTGTTCGTTCATGCGTTTTACACTGTGACAACCCTTTGAAGCACTTTTTGCAATACTGGCAGGTATAAGGCTTCACTCCTGCATGTCTTCGTTCATGTGTCTTACAGGCTGATGATTGGCTAAAACACTTGTCACAATGTTTGCATGTATATGGCTTTTCTCCTGTATGCGTTCGTTCATGTTTCTTCAAATCTGAAGAATTTCCAGAGCACTTGTTACAGTACCTACATGTGTACTGTTTTTTAGCACGGTGGTTTTGCTCATGTTTCTTGCAAGCTGATAAATCGCTAAACAACCAGCCACAATGCTTGCACTCATGTGTCACCTCTCCTGTCACTTCATATTGAAGGACATTTCCTTCTTCGCAAACAGTCACATCGCACTGGACATCATTATTAGGCATCTTATTGGTAACTCAGTCTTTGCTGTCAAGAGAAACAAAATTTTAGGTACAATGACCAGGTTACCAAATTGTATACAGGAAGATAAAACGTCAAACAGCCAAAGGTAATGAATTGATAGGTTTGGTCACGGATGTTACATGCTTAAATACTTTTTAGGGATTCTGAAGGCGTATAACTTTTTTCGTAATTCCAAAATTCATGAATCGTCAAATTAAGATAGTAGACGAGATGACTCGCTTCTTCCCCAGTCTGTTCTCGATTTTTCTCCTCGCTCCCCGAGTCTCGCCCTGCTGTGCGCTCTCGGCTATTTCTCGCGCTATCGCGACTATCTAGAAAGGGACTGCTAGCAGTCTAAATAGCGTTTTAAAAGACTCGCTTACCGGATAAAACGTCTCCCACAACAAATCACATGTACACCGCCATTAATTAGCGATTACACCCATTCTCGTCTCCAGAGGCCGCGATCCTTTTGGTCAGCACCAAGAATCACAACCTCTGGCCGTCTCCAATCTAGCCTTGTGGGCGGAATGCTTCGAAAACAGCGATCACCAAATTTTGAGCGCGCGAACACTGGGAGAGCAAAAAAACAAAAGGGGGAGGGCGAGGGGCGGAGGCTACAAATAACCGGCGGTCATCCGGTCTTTCGCGATCGCTGTTTTCGAAGTATTCCCCGCACAAAAACCGCCTGAACAGGCTATCTCCAATCACGGACTCATTGCCTGGTTTCAAACCGAAAGGGACTAGGTACTAGTCTGTTCATTATGGGATTAGCAACTACTGATCCACAAAGTCAGAAAGAGCACACCGAGATTTTTAAAATCCCCAAGTTTGGTGTTAATCGGGCTAGTTTTGACTGAGATACAGCCATTTAGATAGGTCAAAATTACAAAGAAATGGTTGGTAATCCGGATGCAGCGTCCGGATGGCCATACATTTCTTTGTAAATTTTGACGTTTTTAACTGGCTGTATCTCGCTTAATATTGGGTCTATTAACACCAAACATGGGGATTTTGTAAATCTCGGTGTGCTCTTTCTCACTATGTGGATAAATAGCTGCTAATCCCATAATTTGTTGACTCATACCTTGTCCTCCTCGGTTTGAAAACAGGCAATTGTCGAATCTGACAATTCTGATTGGCTGAAAACTACAGAACGAGTACTATGCGCATGCTCACATCTGGTGGTGGCCAGAAGGAAACACCTCCGGTAGGTCGATGTTATAATGTACCAACCTAGCTGGCCGGGCTCGGGCTTGCGCACAAGGAACAAGTCGCTCTTGGGACACATGATTTGATTGGCTGAAATCTAACAGAGTCCAATCACATCAGCCGTCATCAGCCATCAGCCATTATAAAATCGCTTTGTCGTGTCAACTACACTGGAGCCGTCTCCCGAAGCAATGAAAAGCAGGAATGGCCGTTGGGCCAGGATGCCAGAGCACAACACAAAAATAGTGCAAAAACAAGCCATGATGTCGACGAGCAAGACGCATTCGTCTAATCTAAATTTTATAGCGGTCTAGTCACCATGAATAAAGACTCCTCTGGAAACCAAACATGAGAAGGATTGTAATTGACAAATTTGACAAGTTTATGCACCTATCAATGTTAAGCCCGAGGGAGGGGGGGTCGGGCATAGGGTAAAGGATTTTGACATTTTTTGAAACGATAAGTCAAATTTCCCACCCCCAGGACAACATAATTAGTCAAAAGTATCAAATTCTTCCACTTCTCCACTGTTAAAAATGACAGCCATGTCAAAATTCCCAATCAAAATCCCCACCCTGGGGACAAACCTCACAGTCAAAGTCCCGTGGGCAGCCCAACCCCCCCGTCCCTCAGGCTTAACATTGATAGGTGCATTAGCTAAATTTCATAAGTATCCCTGTTCTTCTGCCATTTCAACTTTAGAAGAAAAAGAAAACAGAGGGCAGTTACAATCATTATCAATAGACAACGCATGGTAAAAACTTTTATAAACTTGACGTTTTGTACGCTTCATTCATTGTTTTTAGCTAGTCACCAGTGCCTCGCTTTATTCTTGTTCTTAAAAATGTTTTGTAACAGTTATAACCGTAACTTCTGAAGATGTATGTTGAATGACTCTATACAAATCTCCGTTTAGAACAGAGACAAAATTACAAGGATTTGTATGGAGTCACTGAAGAATGAAAGGTCCAATATCTCACCCCAAATTGAAATGGCAAGTAGACACTCTTAATCGTGTACTTTCAAAAAATAAAATGAATCCCATGATTTCAAAAATTTATATATTTGTGACAGCACTTTACCACTTTATTCGCGCGATTTTTAGTCTGCAAACAGGCTCCTTAGATATGGGGCGGGTTTACCTCTGTGTAAAACCCAGTGACTTTTTTTCTTTGTTTTTGAGCTATTGTTTTTCTGTTCCATATTGTTTTGAGTCCTTTGTTGTCTTATTTGTTCTTTGTTTTACATCACTCATGAATTTCACAGGTTTTTACACCGAGGATAAGCATATGCATGGGGCACACGAAGAAAAGATATGCAAACGAAGCGAGTGGAAGGGCTGCAGCCTGCTACTGAAACAAGGGATGGAGGAAAATCAGAATGGCAGAGTATCGAAACCGTGTGCATTAGAATACTAAACCAAGAATGCATGAAAAATGCTGAATACCAGATTACTAATACCCGGAGCGCAATTGCGAATTGTAATAAAGCCGGAACACACAACAAACTCGAAAATGAAAGCATAATAAAACCCTCAATATGTAAAAAACACTAAGCACCGACCTTCAAGCTAATCTAAGGTTAGGTTAGATCTGTATTATGGCTCTGTATAGTAAAATACAATGTATTGTTCAGCGGTCAGGTAAAATGGAGCGAAATGGTGAACGATGTTAACTCTTGGACGAAAATAGACTTGCGTTCCCTGAGAGTCACGTTTACTTATAGCCAACTAACCTGTTCTAGGCTCGCTGCTCAGATAGTGGGGCATGCGAAGCATTGGGGCGAAGTCGCGAGAGCCTGTAAGCATTGTTTAAAAAATCCTCATGTCGGTATACCAGCTCCCGGATACCCTCACCAGCTCTCATTATCGGCTTCCTGCGACACACTCAAACATGTTCCCAGGAGTCACGAGTGTTTCGCAGCCAGGGCTGATGTCGTTTTGCTCTGATGATACCCTCGCTGGTATGTGTAATACTTTTCTTGAAAGTTCCATAAATTTTGGCCAAAGACCTCGCACAAGTAAGCCTACTGACATCTGAATGGTTTTCCTGTCGCTAGTGAACTAGTAAATACAAAACCTTCAATTATCAACATTTGAACACTGACATTTTGACAACTCGGAGTCTCCTCTTTCAAGTGAGCAGCATGAGGATTTTAAAACAATGCTTACAGGCTCTCTCGTCTTCACCCCACTGCTTTGATCTCTTAGCTTCCACTTGCTTCTTTGCGTGCCCCACTGTCTCAGAGCCTGGAACAGGCCAATAGCCAACAGTAACCAACAACAAAAAAGTAAAAACAAACAAAAGAAAAGCAAGGAAATCCTTGATAGCTTAGACTGTCATTTAAATAACATTACTTTTCTCATATGATCATCGTAATGTTGGATGATACATGCCTCACTGCTAAATTCCTCCTGACAAATCTAACAGGTGAGGCTTTCAACTTGGCTGGAATTTTCTTCAGTCAAAGAAGATATTACACGGGACTTGATATTTCGAGTTGCTCTTTGCTCCTTTCAGAGTCCTTTAAATTTAAGGCATGTACCATTCCGTTTGGGTTTTAAAGAACCATCATCTGTGTGCCTCTCTTCGTGTTTCTTGCAATTTGATGATTGGCTAAAGAACTTATTACAATGCTTGCATGAATAGGGCTTCACTCCTGTGTGTGATCGTTCATGTATATCACAGGCTGATGGATAGCTAAAACACTTATCACAATGTTTGCATGTATATCGCATCTCTCCTGTATGTTTACATTCATGCTTCTTGAAATTTGATGAATCGCTGAAGCCCTTATCACAATGCCTGCATGTATAAGGCTTCACTCCTGTATGTGTACGTTCATGTCTCTTGCAACCTGATGAACGGCTAAAGCACTTATTGCAATGCTTGCATGTATATGGCTTCACCCCTGTATGCGTTCGTTCATGTCTCTTGCAAGTTGACAAGTGGCTAAAGAACTTATTACAATGCTTGCATGGATACGGCTTCACTCCTGAATGTATTCGTTCGTGTGCCTTGCAATTTGACGACTGGCTAAAGCACTTATCACAATGCTTGCATGTATACGGCTTTTCACCTGTATGTGTTCGTTCATGTGTTTTGCACTCAAACAACCCAGTGAAGCACTTTTTGCAATACTGGCAGGTATAAGGCTTCACTCCTGCATGTCTTCGTTCATGTGTCTTGCAGGCTGATGAATGGCTAAAACACTTGTCACAATGTTTGCATGTATATGCCTTTCCTCCTTTATGTGTTCGTTCATGTTTCTTTAAATCTGGTGAATTTCCAAAGCACCTGTTACAGTACCTACATGTGTACTGCTTTTCAGCACGGTGGTTTTGTTCATGTTTCTTGCAAGCTGATGCATCGCTAAACAACCAGCCACAATGCTTGCACTCATGTGTCACCTCTCCTGTCACTTCAAATTGAAGGACATTTCCTTCTTCGCAAACAGTCACATCGCACTGGACATCATTATTAGGCATCTTATTGGTAACTCAGTCTTTGCTGTTGAGAGAAACAAAATTTTTTTTACCAAATTGTATACAGAAAGATAAAGCGTCAAACAGCCAAACGTAATGAATTGATAGGTTTGGTCACGGCTATTGCATGCTTAAATACTTTTTAGGGATTCCGAAGGCATATAACTTTTTTCATCATTCCAAAATTCATGAATTGGCAAGTTAAGATAGTAGACAAGAGGACTCGCTTCTTTACGGACGTGACAGTACAAAAACTATATGTAGAAATCTGGTGGGTTGGTGTTCCCAGAAAGATTTGTAGACAAATGTATGGAAAATTAAAAGCATCAGTGAACGCCTTCCAGCAAAGCTACATGAGAATACAATATTTTGCCTTACAACAATAAAACGAGTTAGTGAGAATAACTAAAAAGCTAATGTTGGTGAGTACAAACAGAACTAAAAACATAAATTAATAGTAGTTGGCAATATATCACATTATAAATGCTTGTATTCACTTGCATTAATGCTAAGTGAATATAGAACTAGAACAGTTAAATCTGCTCGGACCCTGGCAAGAAATCTAATTCAAAATTTACCAGCTGCTCGGTTGCTATGCCTCAGAAAGTTGGCTGTTTTCATATCAAGAACATAATCTTTTATTTCTGTATTGTTGAGCTCAACACAGCTCTTGTTTACGTCTAACATATGCTTTTTAAGTGTAATTTTTGAACACGGCCTCCATGAAAAGCAGTTTTTATTCTTTTGTTGTCGGAAAACTTTTAATGTCCCACCAGGGGATTTGTTTACATTTTATATGTATATGTAAGGTTATGTTACAGATGACAGTTTTTGATTAACAATTTGATCACAAGTGCTTTGTAATCAAGGTTTTCAGAATTTCACACGATTCGTCGATTAAACAAGTTTTAAAATTAAACAACCGAGTATGAGTATTTCTTTATTCGATATTTTGTACCATTTTTTTAATGTAGTTAGGAAGATAGGTAGTTAGTTGATTACGATAAATAAGCTGATGGAAATGCCATGTATAAATAAAGTTATCTTATCTCCTTTAGGTCAGCAGTTAACTAACTTATTACTTAATTATCATGTTTCTGTTTATTCGTAGAAGAAATACAAACATTTGCAAAGTTTGTAAAAATGATGATGGGTTAAGATTGTCTTGGATGTTACAACTACAGCCAATGCTTTCATGTAGGTTACCATTTTACTCCTCTCAGATACATGCAATAATAAAATAAGTTTTTCACTGCATCTGGTGTATTAGGATTCGTTTTCAGCCATTCTGGATTGCTGCGTCGGCGCTCGTTACGTATGCCTACGGCATTGGTATTACCCGCCAAACGGAAATATGCTCTGCGTTCCCTGAAGTTACCTCAATGTGGACTTGAAGAAAATCTCGCTAGGTACTTTACCCTTCATCTTGGCTTTTAAAATCCAAAATTAATTGATTCGATTTACTTGTTTCCGGCATTACACAGTACCTCGTTATTAACAAAGAACCTTGAAAAAAAAACAGAACCCAGAAACATTAGCTCAAAGTCACAGGTTCTTACACCGAGGTAAACCCCTGATTTCTACTGACCACAAGCGAGGGCTTAACCCACCGTCTGATCTTCAGCCGTGGTTTTATATTGAAGCTGCATTCTTATCCAGTGAGATACATATAGAATACCCTAAATTCTGTACGTTAACTCGATACAAAGAAATCATTCAAACAGACTGTCTTACCTTTATAAAACAGCGTGCAACGACTTCAACAACAAATAACAAGCACGCCGCCATGACAGTGACTGCACGACTGGAGCCCAGTCTCCGGGGAATCCTGAGCTGGGAACTACAGGGGCAGCCTATGTAACTTCGGGGGGGGGGGGGGGGGGGGGAGGGATGGACGTGTTGGGGGGTTGGGTGATACACTTGAAGAAAAAGAATCGTGCACACGACTTGCAAATACTAACTTTTTTGTCAGAAAAATTAAAAAAAACTAGCAATATAATTGCAGTATTCTTCCCAGGGTTCCTGAAACTGATTGAAATGTGATTGGTTTATTTTTCCGCTTCCACTTGCAACTCTGACAGTCTAGTTTTTTCATGGGATTGTAAACAACAGAGTCGGATTCGAAAAATGGAAACATTCTGATTTTTCTGTCATAATAATCATTCCGAGTTTCAATTTTCACTAGGTCATAAGTGTTCCTATGGCTACACTTACAACTTACACCTGTCGCTAGTGAAAACCACACTTTGGGTAAAAAATATTACTACAACATTACATTATTACCGCTTGCAACTCTGACAATCTAGTTTTTTCATGAGATTGTAAGCAACAGAGCCGGAATCAACAGAAAATGGAAACGTTCTGATTATTCTGTGTTCTTATAGCTCCACTTACAACTGTCGCTAGTAAAAACTACACTTTAGGTACAAAATATTACTACAACTCTAAGAGGACAAAAAAATTGAGAAAGGAAGAGTTGATAATTTGTTCTAGAATGCAAACAAAAATGCAGGAACTTGAAGAACATTAGGCTAATATTTTTCAAGTTGCGATTCATTATGACTCAACCTCAGACAACGCACAAGAGCAGGTGTATCTCTTGTTTAGGCTCTTACCATACTGGTTCAAGTTTAATGACTTCTTGCTCATGTTTCTTTTCATGAGTTTTGCATCGTGACAAGTGGAAAAAGCCCTTTTTACAATGCTTACATTTATATGGCTTAAATCCTGTATGTGTTAGTTCATGTACCTTGCAATGTGATGAATTTCCAAAGCACTTATTACAATGCTTACATGTATATGGCTTCTCTCCAGTATGTGTTCGTTCATGTCTCCTACAATTTGTTAAATCACTATAGCACTTATCACAATGCTTGCATGCAAACGGCTTTTCCCCTGTATGTGTTCGTTCATGTATTTTGCACTGTGAAGACCTTCTGAAACACTTTTTGCAATACTGGCAGGCATACGGCTTCACTCCTGTGTGTGTTCGTTCATGTTTCTTACAGGCTGATAAATGGCTAAAACACTTGTCACAATGTTTGCATGTATATGCCTTTCCTCCTTTATGTGTTCGTTCATGTTTCTTCCAATCTGGTGAGTTTCCAAAGCACCTGTTACAGTACCTACATGTGTACTGCTTTTCAACACTGTGGTTTTGTTCATGTTTCTTGCAAGCTGATAAATCGCGAAACAACCAGCCACAATGCTTGCACTCATGTGTCACCTCTCCTGGCAATTCAAATTGAAGGACATTTCCTTCTTCGCAAACAGTCACATTGCACTGGACATCATTATTAGGCATGTTATTGGTAACTCAGTGAACTTTGCTGTCAAGAGAAACCAAAAAATTTCAGGTCTAATGGTCAGTATACCAGAAATACGTAACTACGTAACAAAAACTAAACTAAAACTCCCTGTAAACAACAGTAGATAAATTTAGAAATGCAACGACAAACTAACATGCTCAACTTGTTTGTTGAGTTCTGGTTTCAATTGTTCAATATGAAAACTCTCCTTTATATTTTAATGTCAAGTGCTGGCATAATTATTATTTTTTGCAATAGTAACAAAAATAACTGCATCTCTTGTATTCGGATTCATTTTCAGCCATTCTGGCTTGCGGCGTTGGTGCGCGCTACAAATGACTACAACATTTGTATTAGCTCCCCCCCACCCCCCCCCCCATCGCAACTATACTCTGCATTCCCTGAAGTTTCCTTATCTTGCTAGCTACTTTGTTTGGCCTTGATCTTGGCTTTCAAAATCCAAACTTAATTGATTTGATTTTGTTGTTTCCGGCATTAACCTCGTATAGTATAGCTGTATATACAAAAATTATTGGCAACACTTCGCTTCGTGACTTTCAACGTAGTTTATTCGAAAATGCTTGTTGGAAGAAGGAAAACTTCTCAGTTTATTCATTTATTAAATATATAAGAATCGCTTGAAATTTCTAAATAAAGATTGACTACTCTCAAAGGTTTTTTCTTAATTTTTGTAGATATTTTTCCGTGAGAGTCGAGTCTGTGCACATCAAAGCTGATCAAAGTCCAAGCTCGAAAATTCCTCAACTGCAGTGATCATTTTAAGCTACGTATTCTCATTCAGGGAGATGGATATAGATGACCCTATATTCTATAGGTTATTTAGATACAAAATAACGTTTCAATAATAAAACCGGGTAAAAACGTCTTCCACACCAAATCACGATCACATTTCAAAGGCGACAGACCACAATCTCAATTTTGGCTCCTGTAAAAAGTATCTAATTGCAATAACCGTAATATACATTCTCGTCCCCAGAGCCGCTTGTCCCTCTTAGCTGGCTGGGCCTGTGCACGAGAAACAAGTGGCTTTGGGGACACACGATTTGATTCGCTGAAATCAAACAAAGGGAATCCAATCACATCAGCCGTTTTAATCCTGCTAACGATAAAGGATTTTAAAACGGCTGATGTGATTGGACTCCCTTTGTTTGAATTCAGCGAATCAAATCGTGTGTCCCCAGAGCCACTTGTTCCTCGTGCACAGGCCCAGCCGGCAAAGAAGGACAAGCGGCTCTGGGGACGAGAATGCGTAATAGTGATTACACTGGAGCCCAGTCTCCGATAGCAACGAATGACCGGGAAATTGTAGTCTGAAGTGTCAGACCACAGGCAGCCCAAGCTCACGTTGTGACGAGATCACATTGCATTATAGCTGCCATGGCAAAAATATAAGAGTTTGTATGGGAATATTTTACAAAACCTTTTAGCAAACCGAAATACTGCCAAATCTTAAATAAAATTGCCTTACCTTTCTTTCTCTGTGTTTTTATTCTTGTCTGAACGCTTATTTTGCCGATTCTCGGCCATTTAGGCGAGTTATCGCTTCCTAAATGGCCAAGGCAGCGGAATGGCGGCTTCAACCCTTTGTCAACAGGCTCCACCGTCCCCTACCCACCCCGGAGCCTGTTCACAGGCTAGAAAGCGGCAGGTCATCTCAGGGAGAGGTGCACAACTCCTACACCCTCCCTGTAGATCCGCTCCTGAATCGTTGTTTCTCCTTCTAGAGCCGTTGTCAAGTTACCGAAAAGTTAGTACTTTCATCATTTTGTAGTGAGAGAAGCAAGCAACAAAGCAAAGTCAGCGTCGAGCCTAGTGACCCAACAGGCCGGAGCTTATCCCGGTTTCCTTAGCATGAAGCGACAGAGAGTATTTCTACTCCCCCCTGGATGGGATGCTAGTGAATCGCAGGGTTACCCCCAGCATTAAATTCGCCGGTACCCATTTATACACCTGGGTGAAGAGAGGCACTGTGAGAGTAAAGTGCCTTGCCTAAAGCCTGGTTCACATTAGCGACATAACGACATAAGAAAAGATCAATCTTTTCCTTATGTCGTTATGTTCATGTAGCCTTATGTCATTATGTTCCTACTATGTCGTTATGTTGTTGTTCACACTGGTGAAATAAATCATAATTGTAAGGTCTTTTTTCCATTTGCGTGACCTTGTCGTTATGTCGGCCTTATGTCGCTAGTGTGAACCAGGCTTAATTAAAAACACAGAGCAGTGACCCGGCCGAGGCTCAAACCCGGATATAATTTGCTGTTCTCAATCGGCAGAACGGTCAATATCCAAAGGGGTCGTCACGCAGAGCAATTGATTTTACCTTTTAATTTCACGTTAGAATGAACAGCGACGTCTCACAATCAACATGTCTTCCTTCGTCTTACACGTGTAAAAAAATGCGCCCGCGATACAAATAAGCGGTAAACTCGCGAAAATCATCTGGGCAACTAGTTAAGCATTGAACGGCTAAATAATTACAATTTTTTTATTCTTAACATTTTGTTTTATCAACTGGGTTGATAATGTCAATTGGCCACCGTAAAGAGATTCAATTGCTGACGTTTCGAGCTAGAGGTGGGGGAGAACATTTTCTATGAAGAAATTGCCGACAAAATTCGGAGTCAAACTGCAGAAATTGTTGAGGAAGCTTCTAAGTTTTAGATTTAAGTAAAAGAGCAAAACTGAATACACGTTATTCCAAAATGACTACCATCTTAATATTCTTTCAAATTAGGCCTTCTTGCCTCGTTTTTAAGCTCTAAAATCAAAATAGTTCGTGAACGAGGCAACAAGGGCCAATTTGTATGAGCATAAATCAGCGGCCATTTTGGAATAAGGTGTATTGCTTCAGTTTATCGATCGTGCGTGTTTTGTCCTGTCATAAAACACTGCGCACATTTGAGAACACTCGAGAAATGTAGAAATGCCCGTCGTGTTTTATGACAGTATAATACATGGCTTAGGCTTCTTTATTTGTTAAATAAAATAACCTTGCCGACGTTTCTGTTGAAAATAAGTAAAATAAAGCTTCCCGTAGTATCTGTTTGCTTAGCAAACATGAAAGAAGTAAACATGAAGTAAACTGTCGTCCTCGTCGCCTTCCTTTGACTGTACGCTAGGCAGTTTGCCGCCTGTACTGCTGGCTCAGCTCTCCTTGTTCTAGAATCCAACCTGCGATCAGGCGTTCTTATTTTTTGCCGCGGGTGGAAGAGAAAAATAATGATAAAAGATAAAAAATTTTCCTTTTGGATGCAAACTTTCACGTGCCCGCTGTAAAAAATAAAACAAAAAAACTACAAACAACAACAAGAACAAGAATTTATTTATTACAAATTTGTGAGGGTAGTAAGGGCTTGTCCCGCAAATAGCCACTAAGCTAGTCGAGGCAGGACAAGATGTGCATTAGAAACATAATAGAAAAGACAAATCACAATAAATTATTATGATGAGAAGAGAAATAATTCATATTTGAACTGCGCATGTCGATGAAAGTGAAGAATGATAATCACAGCGAATTTCCTCACAGGAAAATATGAACTCAATAAATTGAACTCACTCCAAATGTGTGGCTTCATGGGGCAGTAAGAGTTGGCAGAGCATCGCACCAGTATCGTGGAGGTCATGGGTTTGAATCCTGTTGAAGCCCTGGATTTTTTCAGGCTTCTTCTTTCCAATAACGTAAATTGGAAATTCACTGGGATGATCATTCTTCATTTTCAAAAACTGCAATATAGCTATTTAAATACGTTCCAATCTAAAAAAGTAACAGATAATGACAATGAAAGGTTTGGTCCTGGAATTGACAGTTTCATACGAAAACAACAGGATGTTTATCATAATCTTACTGTTTTTAAGACAGTAGCTAAACCATCAAATAAAATCTCACGGGTAAAATGGTGCGAAATTGTGAACCATTTTCACTCTTGGACGAAAATAGACTTACATTCTCTGCGAGTCACGTTTACTTATAGCCAACAGAAACCAAAAACTAAAAAAAAAACAGAAGAAAAGCAACAAAAACTTTTATACCTTGGACTTTCATTTACATAAGCATTACTTTTCTCATATGATCATCGTAATGTTGGATGATACAGGACTCACTGTTAAATTCCTCCAGACAAATCCAACAGGTGAGGCTTTCAACTTGGCTGGAATTTTCTTCAGTCAAAGGAGACATCATTTTGATATTGGGAGTGGCTCTTTGCTCCATTCGGCATCCTTTAGATTCAAGGCATGTACCATTCCGCTTGGGTTTTAAAGAACCATCAGCCATGTGTTGCTCTTCGTGTTTCTTGCGAGCTGATGATCGGCTGAAGCAGTTATTACAATGCTTGCATGAATACGGCTTCTCTCCCGTATGTATTCGTTCATGTATCTTGCAAGTTGATGATCGGAAAAAGCACTTATTACAATGCTTGCATGTATACGGCTTCACTCCTGTATGTGTTCGTTCATGTCTCCTACAGGTTGATGAATCGAAAAAGCACTTATTGCAATGCTTGCATGTAAACGGCTTCACTCCTGTATGTGATCGTTCATGTTTCTTGCAATTTGATGATTGCGAAAAGCCCTTATTACAATACTTGCATGTATACGGCTTCACTCCTGTATGCAGTAGTTCGTGTTTCTTGCAAGTTGATGATCGGGAAAAGCACTTATTACAATGCTTACATGAATATGGCTTCACTCCTGTGTGTGTTCGTTCATGTTTTATACATCCTGATGATTGGCTAAAACACTTGTCACAATGTTTGCATGAATATGGCTTTTCTCCTGTATGTGTTCGTTCATGTTTCTTCCATGAATCTGATGAATTTCCACAGCACTTGTTACAGTACCTACATGTGTATTGCTTTTTACCACGGTGGTTTTGTTCATGTTTCTTGCAAGCTGATAAATCGCTAAACAACAGGCCACAATGCTTGCACTTATACGTCACTTTACATTGAAGATTTCCTTCTTCGCGAACAGTTGTATTGCACTCGACATCGTTATGGAGCATCTTACTGGTAACTCAATGAACTCAAGACCAACGTCCCTGAGAAAATAATAAAGTAAAATTAATTTTGTATTAGGCTCTGGTTTGCTATAAGCATATGAGAATTGGTGTCAGTTTTGTATTACCACTCATTAACCAACTGTGCTTCGTAGAGTACAAATAACACCCAAAACGAGTACAGATGCCACGCGGTATTTGCATTCCAGAGAACCGGTTAGAAATTTGGTGTGTTGGATAATAAATGTCTTATTTATATTAGATGTTTTGTTGTGTAGTATCGCTGAGAATTTTTACTCGTTGTTTGTTTTTTGACTTGCCCAACGGGCTTGTCAAAATATGGCACAACTCATAAAAATACTCAGCAATACTTAGGGTCAATGGTTTATGAGCTGCAAAAAGTATTTATCAGGCAGTGCTTGTTGAGAGCGAAATTCAAGGCAACATCTTCCATTAACTTCAGTTTAATAGAAAACAAAGAGATCAAGTTTTAGAAGAAAATGTCGGTCATGTATTTGTGGTAGGCAAACACTGTGGGATATTTTCTTGGGAAGAGAGAAGATCTGGCAGATATTTTGGAGAGATTTCCGCTTATAAGTTCCACGTGCTATGTTAAGAAATACCTACATTCAAGGCAAGGCTTGGATCTTACAACTACAGCCAATACTTTCATGCAAGTTCAGGGACCGCAGAGCCGGGAAAGGCAGCCCCTCCAATAATTATATGGGAAAAACTATTAAATTTACCCAATTGAAAATTACCATTTTACACGTCCATATATATGCAATAATAAAATAATTCACTGTGTCTGGTGTATTGGGATTCATTTTCAGCCATTCTGGCTTGCAATATCGTTGCTCGCAACAAATGTCTACAACATTTGTATCAGCAAATGAAATAAATGAAATTTTGTGGATATTATTCCGTGAGAGTCGAGTCTGTGCACATCATATCAAAGCTGATCAAAGTCCAAGTTCGAAAATTCCTCAACTGCTGTGATTATTTTAAGCTATGTATTCTTATTCAGGGAGATGGATATCGATGACCCTGTATTCTATAGGTTATTTAGATTCAAAATAGTGTTTCAATAGACTCGCTTACCTTTATAAAACCGGGTAAAGACGTCTTCCACAACAAATCACATGTACGCCGCCATTAATTGGTGATTACACTGGAGCACGACGGGTGTCTACAAAACGAAGACCGACGACCAAAGACCGAAGACCGAAGACCGAAGACCGAAGACCAAAAAAACGAAGATCTTCATTTTTTATACCAACTTATGCGAAATCAACAAGGTCTTCGTTTTGTAGAAAGGACCGCGTAAATCTATAAAGCGAAGACCCTCGCTTAAACGCTTTTTCAGACGCCAACTGATGCGAAATTAACGAGGTCTTCGTTTTGTAGAAAGGACCGCGTAAATCTATAAAGCGAAGACCCTCACTTAAACGCTTTTTCAGACGCCAACCGGATGCGAAATCAACGAGGTCGTCGTTTTGTAGAAAAGACCGCCTGAATCTATAAAGCGAAGACCCTCGCTTAAAGGCTTTTTCAGACGCCAACTGATGCAAAATCAACGAGGTCTTCGTTTTATAGAAAAGACCGCCTGAATCTATAAAGCGAAGACCCTCGCTTAAACGCTTTTTCAGACGCCAACTGATGCGAAATTAACGAGGTCTTCGTTTTGTAGAAAGGACCGCGTAAATCTATAAAACGAAGACCCTGGCTTAAACGCTTTGTCAAACGTCCAGACCTTCGCTAAAGTGGCAAGCGAGAGAACAAAAAAAAAAATAGGTAGTGCGTAAAAACTGTAAGCCGCGGACTGTAAGAGAAAAATGCTAAGACTGTATTTTTGTAAACAAGACGCGTTATTTGGGTCAAAATTGAATGTACGAACTTTTTTCACTTTCAATATAGAAACGAGTTCCTTCCTATGCGACAACTTTTTAGTTGCATTTAGCCTAAGCCAGGCCTTTCTAAGGGGAGGGGAGACGGGAACAGGAGAGAAGGAAGGCTGGACGTTGCACTGGTTGGATAACAAACGAAAGACTCATACGTCACACCTTACAACGGAAAAGATCGCGAATTTCAAATAAACACAGAAACTAGAAATTATTTTTTAGTGCTACGTTCTTTATGGATAGCCGACTGAACAGCTTCAAGCAACCGCTCTAAAGTATATCCGGGTGTATATAGTTCTTTCCTGGCCAGTATCGTACTGGAAGAAAACGCACTTGCATGTGTCATTGTTTTGTTCACGTACAGTGCTACATGAGGCGATAATTGGAAAACAGAATGTAAACATATTCAGCTCTTCCTTAGTTTTAAATCATGAATAATCGAGTGAAGCTTTGTATCTGTATGTCGTGAAGAAAATGTTTCAGAAGTAGGGGTTATCCAGTTCATCTTTGGCAGTCAAAGTTGAGTTATCAGCGCATTTTCTATTACCGCTTACTCAGTGTCCTAGTATCTATGGATGTTACAAGCTTGTACACTAATATACCGCAAGAAGACGGTATCAGAGCAGTATGCAAAGCATACGAAAAATTTCACAACAATAACCCTCCAATCCCGTCCCACTACCTCAAAGATATGCTTGGCCTTATCCTCAAGGAAAACTCGTTCCAATTCATGGAAAACAATTTTCTCCAGACCCATGGAAC
Organism: Blastomussa wellsi; assembly: GCA_947652115.1. Taxonomy (NCBI): domain Eukaryota; kingdom Metazoa; phylum Cnidaria; class Anthozoa; order Scleractinia; family Plerogyridae; genus Blastomussa; species Blastomussa wellsi. Next base: position 20,423,415 of record OX393568.1, on the reverse strand, counting down.
CGCAATGGGTACAAAAATGGCAGTTGAATTTGCCAACATCTTCAAAGCACTACAAAACCGAGAGAATGGAAGCGGTACATCGATGACATTTTCTCACTTTGGGACATGACAACGACAAACAGGAAATTACCCTGTTTATTGAGCAAGCTAACAATCTCGATCCATGCTACGATCAAATTTACGGCTGAAATTTCAGAGAATGAAACAACATTCCTCGACACAGTTACAAGCCAACTGAAACTTTTCAGTGCACACATTTCATCTCAAGCCACCCACCAGATGTGAAAAGAGGTTTTATTAAAGGTGAAGCCTTGAGACTTTTAAGAACAAACAATAAAATATAATTTGGTTTTATCAACTGGGTTGATAATGTCAATTGGCCACCGTAAAGAGATTCAAGTGCTGACGTTTCGAGCGTTAGCCCTTCGTCGGAGCGAATCAAGGAATCGTGCGTCGTGTGTCTTTATATACAGAAAGATGGAGCTTCGCTATTGGCTGGTGCCTGGTAACGTGAAAACTTCGGAATAAATTAGTTGAATGAAAAGCGTTCGTTGATACCGTGAGGATTAAGAGTGCCGATTTGAAAAATAAATTTTTGTTCTAGAGTTTTACGGCTTTCCGTGTTTCCTTGGGCAAGGGAAAGGCCGCAGACTGCCATATGTTGCTTAGAATGATTTGGGAGATTGAAGTGTCTCGCGACCGGTTTCGATGCATTTTTGTCGTCTTTCTCTACGTCACGAAGGTGTTCTCGGAATCGGTCGCCAAGTCGTCTCCCTGTTTCGCCGATGTATAACTTTTTGCAAAGAGTGCAAGTTATACAGTAGATGGCATTGGCTGAGGTACAGGTGAAATGATCAGTGATTTTGATAGATCGCTTGGGTCCCGATATTTTGTCAACGTTGTGAATGAAAGGGCATGTTTTGCATCGTGCGCGAGCGCATTTAAAAGTTCCGGGTTGATCAATAGTTTGGAATGCACTTCTGACTAAAAAGTTACCTATGTTTTTGTCGCGCACGATGCAAAACATGCTCCATCTTTCTGTATATAAAGACACACGACGCACAATTCCTTGATTCGCTCCGACGAAGGGCTAACGCTCGAAACGTCAGCACTTGAATCTCTTTACGGTGGCCAATTGACATTATCAACCCAGTTGATAAAACCAAATTATATTGTTATACTTCCCACCGACGCAGCACCACAGTTTCTTTAGAAACTTACCCCCTCTAAACAATAAAATAACCGATCGCAGATAAAAATAATAGGTAATCAGACTGTCTATTTACAAAACATACAGTTGCAGTCGTACGATGATGACATCTTCAACTTTTGTAAGTTTTTTCGGAATGTAGAAAGAGATTCCGGTGTTCTTATTTCGTCTGGTAGATTAAGTTCCATTGTTTGCCAGCCTGATAAATGAAAGAATGCTGCATGTAAGATTCAGTTCAGTTTATTATTTAGCCACAATTAATTACACATCACGAAATAATAAATACATTCATAAATTAATAGAAGCGGCAAGGAGGGCCAAAAGAAACCACAAGGCTTATACGAGATGGGCCTCCTAAATCCTAGAATATAAAACACAAACTTTTATCATATAGGCTAGCAGATGAATAAATCAAAAAAATTTAAGAAAGATGAGGTTGGTCTTGGAAGAACAACCTTAATGACCTTATTGAGTTCAACCTTAATTATTGAATGTAGACCTAATTCCCGAATGTAGATCGGTGCCTGGTCATAAATACTTTATTTTCAAGTATAAGTGCTTGTTGTATGTGTCGATGTTCCAAGCTTTTAATATATGCAATTTTCAGTAACTCTTCGTAAGCAGTCAATTTAGAGTGATTAAGAAGAGTCCTTAGAGCGAATGCGTTGGTTGATTCTAATTTTAAAACTACAATGATGAGAAGTATGTGAAATAATTCATATTTGAGCTGCGCATGTAGATGAAAGTAAAGAATGATCATCGCAGTGAATTTCGTCACGGAAAAATATGAACTCAATAAATTGACCTCGCTCGCAATGTGATAATGACGATGAAAAGTTTGGCCCGGGAATAGACAATTTCACACGCAAACAACATATTTATCATACCGTTTTTAAGACAGTAGATGGCTAAAGAATCAGATAACCCACAGGTAAAGTGGTGCGAAATTGTGAACGATTTGCACTCTTGGAGGAAAATAGCCTTACATTCTCTGTGAGTCACGTTAACTTATAGCCAACAGAAACCAAAAACTAAAAGAAACAGAAGAAAAGCAAGGGAAACCTTTACAGCTTAGACTGTCATTTACATAAGCGTTACTTTTCTCATGTGATCATCGTAATGTTGGATGATACAAGCCTCACTGCTAAATTCCTCCTGACAAATCCAACAGGTGAGGCTTTCAACTTGGTTTGAATTTTTTCAGTCAAATATAAAGACATCATACGGGACTTTTTGATACTGCGAGTTGCTCTTTGCTCCTTTCCGCGTACTTACGGCATGTACCATTCCGTTTGGGTTTTAAAGAACTGCCAGCCGTGTGCCTCTCTTCGTGATTCTTGCAATTTGATGATTGGCTAAAGCAGTTATTACAACGCTTGCATGTATGCGGCTCCACCCCTGTATGTGTTCGTTCATGTCTTCTACAGGCTGATGGATTGCTAAAGGCCGAGACACACTATGCGACAAATAGCTGCGACAGGTCGCTGCGATTTGTCGCCTCGTGTGTACACATGCTGCGACAATGCTGCTTGCGCTTATTTGTCGCTGCGATCTGTCGCACGAATTCAAACCAGTTGGAATTCGTGCGACAGATCGCTGAGACAAAATTCTGTCGCCGCGACAGATTTTCACATGTCACACGAGGAGATTTGTTGCAGCAACCTGTCGCGGCGACGTGTCGCATAGTGTATCTCGGCCTTAAAGCACTTATTACTAGTAGTAATCATAGATCAATAAGTGCGTTCGAGTTTTCTTAGCTCCAGATTAGCTTTTGTGTCGTCAAGCTTGATTTCAAAATCATGGAAGAGATCATGAATTAAAAGGTAAACATTCTTTTCGTAAAAAATGTTTTTCGCGTATACGGCTTCAAAATATCTCACTCATTAACTCTCTACTCTTAAAATGTCTTACTCTCCCTCAAGCATGGTCGATAAAAATGTAAAGTAGATCGTAAAAAGTTCTTTGTTGTTAAAAAGATAAACATGTCACTACAAACTTCGAAAAAATGGTAGCCTTGAAGGTTAAAAGTCTTGGCTTCTTGCGTGACACAACTTGAAGTGAAATCAATGATCATAGGAGCGACGGAAACAAATTAGGTTTCTGCTAGATTACTGATGTCAGAGAACCGGACAGAATCTTTTGCCATTGTGCAAACTTTTCATCTCATGATTATTTTACGTTCATGTAGGTCAGTTCAACATGTTTTAAACTTAGCTTGCTTCAGCGAGCGAGATACTTATCATGCAAAATTACCCGCGTAGAGATATCAGACGTGAATAAAGCATTACAGTTGTAACAAACTGCACTGATACGCTCAAGCTTACTTTTTCGTGCATGAAAGAGGTTAAACTACAAATATGTAAATAGACTCAAACGCACGGGTAAACTTCTCACGGCACAAATGTTACCTGGTCTTTATTTGTGTGTTTCTACGAAGTTCCAGCTCGATTTGAACGGCATTGACCGAAAAGTTTAGCAGAATCATCAGCTCAGTGATAAAACCCGCTTAGAAAACAACTCCAAAGTTCATTCTTTTGCCGAACTCAAATATTCCCGTGTAATCATCTAGTTGACCTTGATGGAACCAGTGATGCACGTGATTGCCATATGACAATTGTTTATGACGTAAAAAATAGTTGTGTGCGCATGTCCACCAGGTGAGCCCGCAATTTCTTTGGCCGGCTATTGGGCTTAAAATTCGTGCGCGCGCTTAATAATTATTCAAAATGGCGCAGATTTTGAACATCGCCCGTCCAAGTAACCAAAAATCTCGAACCTTCACGCCTGGCATGCACAGGTCTCCCATCGACCACAGGATCCCCAAAGATTACGAAGCGTTCTCCTAACGTCGAACGCAATAAACAATGCTTGCATGTGTAAGACTTCTCTTCTGTATGTGTTCGTTCATGAGCCTTGCAAGTTGAAATGCGAGTAAAGCACTTATTACAATACTTGCATGCATACGGCTTCTCTCCTGTATGTGTTCGTTCATGAGCCTTGCAAGTTGAAATGCGACTAAAGCACTTATTACAATACTTGCATGCATACGGCTTCTCTCCTGTATGTGTTCGTTCATGAGCCTTGCAAGTTGAAAAGTGATTAAAGCACTTATTACAATGCTTGCATGGATACGGCTTCTCTCGTGATGTTGTGTGTTTATGGTGTTTGTAATAATTTTTGGGTGATTTTTGCATGTTTGGGAAAAAAATAGTTCTTGTCAAAGAATTGGTAAAATCGAAGGAAATAAGAAATAATGAAGTCCTTACTGTAGTTTTGAAGTTCACAAAATTGAAACATGGAGACTAATCTCCAGCAATGACCAGAAACACTCAGGCCATGTTTTCTATGAGCGATAGCGCGAGCTAGCTTGTAAATGATCAACTGTTCGGCTTTTGTCACTGTTTAGGGTGAAATGATTGATCCAATTTAAAGCATATGCAATGCATGCCCATATTGTACTAGCTCTCCTAATTAACCTTCAGGAAGTAGACAATATCTGCTCAATAGAGATCTATAACCAGGGTTTCCATACCAACATCAAATAATTTATACACCATCTGGTGTATTTCTTAGGCTATAACGTGCTCACCAACTTTAAATTGCATTGCATTGCAGATATTCTCTATTTTGAGTTTTGACCCCCATACTGTCACACTTTGTGATGTCATCAGTAACTAATTTGCATAGTACAAAAAACTTGCTTGTCCTTCTTATGGCTGCCCAGTTCCTCATTAGCCAATAGTGGTTATTTCGGGCGGCAATGTACTCATTTTATTTTATATTTGTCTAGCTTTGTAAACCTAATTAATTTGGGGTACAATAAAGTTGTTGTTGTCTTAGCCGGCTGGGCCTGTGCACGAGCCTTAGCCGGCTGGGCCCGTGCTCTAGGGACACATGATTTGATTGGCTGAAATCTAACAAAGGGAGTCCAATCAAATAAATGCTTACAATAAAGGGATTTTAAAACGGCTGATGTGAGCAGACTTCCTTTGTTTGATTTCACAACATAACGAAATAACAGGAGCATAACATAAAGCTACATGGACAAAACGACATAAGGAAAAGATCAATGGAATGGGCCATCATCGCGCCCAACAAATTGATCGACAGTCAGTACTACAAACGTCACAGAGAGAAAACAACGATAGAAAAACCAATAACAGTAGCCGCATCGCTTTGTCTGGGTGACCCCGGTTACAGTAGCCGCACGTGTATTTATTTTCCAAATGGTACTACCAATAACTCCAGTTGATGCCGTAGAGAAAACTTGAAATTGTCACGAGCGAACTCCGCCACGCACAGTTGAGACAAACGGTACGATCGTTGCTTTCCCTGTTTTGAACTTCCCTTTCATAAACATCGCTAATATTTACCTTCCAAATGTTGCTGATGATGATGATGATGAAATGTTGCTGTCACAACTACTCAAGTTCAAAAGGGATGCAATCGAAATCAATTGAAAACTCAACGCCTTACGGCCAAAATTGAAATTTCATTGTTCTGTACTCTACATTTCATTGGCTGAAGTTAAAAAAATGCTGAAATCTATTGTTTCCGTTCTTCTTTGTGATTGGTTAACTTTGTCTTGGTGACCCCGGTTATAGTAGCCGCACTGTAAAAGGGTCACTCATTTCCCGACTGCTGGTCAGGGGGGACGAAGATGCTGGCTGGAGCATGTCGTTCCATTGGGGTCATTTGATTCAACCCTCGTCCGTACAACAAGTCACACAGAGATTTTTTGCATGCTTCCTTTCATGTTTCCTGAGGCTTGATGACTGGATAAAGCACTTGTTACAATGCTTGCATTTATAAGGCTTTACTCCTGTATGTGTTCGTTCATGTACCTTGCAATGCGATGAATAACTGAAACACTTATCACAGTGCTTGCATGCAAATGGCTTTACTCCTGTATGTGTTCGTTCGTGTGCTTTGCAAGTTGATGACCTGCTAAAGCAACTATTGCAATGCCTGCATGTAAACTTCTCCACTCCCGTATGCCTTCTTTCATGGGTCTTGCAATCTGATGATTGGGTAAAGCGCTTACTACAGTACTTGCATGAATACGGCTTCTCTCCTGTATGTGTTCGTTCATGTCTCGTACAAATTGATGGCCACCTAAAACACTTATTACAATACTGGCATGTATATGGCTTCACCCCTGTATGTATCCGTTCATGACTCTTGCAATGTGATGAGCTGCTAAACGACTTGTTACAATACAGGCATGCATACGGCTTCTCATCTGAGTGTAAGCTTTCATGTCTCTTGCAATTTGATAAACGACTAAAGCACTTGTTACAATGCGTGCATGCGTATGGCTTCATACCACTTTGTGTTTGTTCTTGGTTCTTGTAAACTGTCATCTCTCCTGTTTCTTCATCAACAAGCATGTCAACACCCTCGTGAGGCAACTTTGAAGTGAACATTGCAGCTAAGCTAGACACCTCTGTATTTCTAAGAAAATGATTACAGAAAATATGTATCAGGCTTGGTTCATAGTACATTGCTTGCAATTTTAGGCAAGGGCTGTAACACAGTTAGTTTCAGGTGCAGCCCTATCCTAAGACAGTGAAACACTGTTACAACCATTCATGACCACTATCCTTGGTGAAAACAGGGGACGTTGGGAAGCGAAGCCCTGGTAAATAGTCGCTAATTTTAAAAACTCTCTTTGTTTCAGTTCTACCCAAAACTTATAAAACAGACTGCCGTCAACATTTTGCGAAACTAGAGATGTAAAGAAATTAAAAATCTTATGTCTTTTTAAATAAATAAATGACATTTATTCAGAAAGGAACACATCAGCTTCAGCTGGTTTTATCCCTCACCAGGTCAAATTGGAATTAAGAAATGTTGGTTTTGAACCCACATATGATGCCTGGGCCTGAATGGAACCTGGGCCACATTGGTGGGAAGCAAGTTCTCACTCCACTGCACCACCCTCACTCCTTGCTCTTGGTTTTTATGCAGACACTGCTGAGCCACCCAAATGGCACGAGAGGGGAATTACTACTGTGTAAGGTTGTTTCTAATTTTTTTGTTGTTGTTAGTTGATCATCTGCTAGGCATTAATAAATAAATAAATCAATTCATTCATTAATATATATTATTACAAAACTATGGTAGTCAAAGAAGCAATGACCAAAATCAGCCAAATTGTCCCAAATGATCCCGCTTGTGATTTCTGAATAGACCACTTCCGATATATTAAATTCTCACATGAACAAGAACAATTTAAACAAGTGTTTAATTCCCAGAATAAACTGGAATTCATTGTTTCTCTTATAGCCTCTTTAATTTACTTTGGATGTACTCAGAAAACAGTGAAAGATGCGATTTTGATCAATTTTGTGCGTTTGTTTGACTTTTAAAAGATGCAGGTTGTCTCTTTTTGCAAAGTATGTAAATTATGAGTGAAATAAAGTCAATTTTAGACATAAAAAACCTAAGCTGTTTATGTTGTCCCGATAAGAAATTCTTGATAGAAAGCATTCTGAACTTTGATAAAATGTCACTGTTGCACTAATGGTAACAAAATCTAATGGTAACAAAATCTAACTTTGGTGTTTAATGCTCGCAAAGAAGACATAGCAAACATTTATGCACAGTCGCCATCATTTGCCCCTCCAAACACCAACATCTTTGGAAAAGAGAATACACCAGCTAATTCCCAGTATACGTGTCCTCTACCTCAATAATGGGTTTCCCCTCGCCAGCACTCACTTTCACGTTGGAATTTCTAATATTAAATTATAATTATTGGCTGTTTACAAAATGGAGTTTTCCATCTGCCAAGTTGTATGTTACATTTGTCTTGTCCATCTCCAGAAGGATATCAGTAATTTCCTCTTCAGTTCGGGCTATGTTGAGTTCCTTGTCATCTGTTTGAAGGGATTTTTGTAACTGGTTTTTATCACTGAAATGATCGTGACCTTGATAAATACTTCCCTGGGAATTAAGAAACATGGAAGCAATCAGAAATTATAAGAAAACAACAATCACCTTTCAACTTCTAATAAATAGCAAGACGACACTCGACAACACGTGCAAAGTAAAATATACACAACAAATCATTGATTGTGACGTCACGTAATGAAAAAATCAAATTGCTCATTACCAGAATTTGACAACAAATCGTCAAAACATTGATTGTGACGTCACATAATGAAAAAGCCAAACTGTGCATGTCCGTCTTCTGTCTTGAATTTTCACGGCTTATATGTCAAGTAACACCGCTGACCTTCTCAAATAGTGTACTGACTTGCTAAGGCTCGCCAGCAACAAGATGATAATGCAATCAGGATTATTAGTTATCTCTCCCCTCCCCCTTTTTACAACATAATCGGAAAAACTTGTAGAACATTCTTTTCCAGTTTTGAGTAAAATTCAATCCATTTCTTGAGGTTAAAATGCGCATCGCTTTTCCACGTTCGGGTTAAACTTCGTGTGAAGCCGTTCAAACGCCTTGGATTCGTCAACCGACAAACTTAGACCCAGGATCTACTCGGTGGTAGGTAAGATGAAATATGTCTTGTACTAAGACATATTCACCATCTAAAATTAAGAACTACAGTTGCCCCTATTTTTGAATTTAGTTTAAAATGCTTTTGTCTTAACTAAAGAGAGCAAAATCGTATTGTGAGATGAAACTCGTCTGAATTTATATAAGACGCAGTGCTACTTAAATAAGATGACAACATCTTAAGGATTTGGAAATCATCTTAAAATTTATTTAAGTCGATTCATCGTCTTTACGTAAAAGTGCATCCTCTTAAACAAAGGCACCAATGATTCGAAATTCTTAAAATAAGGGCTATTCATCCTTACTTTAAGACGAAACAAAATGAAGCGTCTTACTTTTAATACATTGCATCTCAATTTAATACATGTCACAGATCTGAAACTAAGATGATTTAGAATCTCATTAAAAATAAGTACTTAATGTTATTAAAATAAGATGTCGTCAACTTATTCCTAGTCTTGATGCATTAAAATTTAAGATTTTATTTTTTACGGAGTGTCCTCGTGTACCGATACACACGAGTCGATACAACACTACACTAACGCTAATCATTGACTCCCAAACAAAAAAAATACAATTGTTCTTCCCTTGTACACCGGTACACGAGGTGAGAACCCTCTTACCTTCACTAAACAGTTGCCAGCGCTAGCAGCAAGGTCTTCGACAACAAATCACATGCACGCCATGACAGTGACCGCACGACCACACTGGAGCCCAGGTTCTTGTAGTCCAGTAATTAAGAAGCGCTGGAACGGCTGAATGTGGGAATTCCGGAACACCCCAAAAGTGGCTAGGGGATTGAGATTTTCATCATTTAGGCTTTCAGTACTAGCCCAGAGACCAGATAGCCTTGCCGTTCTACTACTGGTGATGTTTTGTTTCAAGTTCCCTGGGTAATAGTTGTAGATTTGATTAGTTATTGCAGAATCCCCCGCCCGAGGTAGTAAGCAGGGGTTATCTAGGGGAGGGGTGCAGGGGCTCCCCAAGATGACCTGTAGCTTTCCAATAGTATTCGGGAAAAAATAAATGTGTGGTGGTGTCACTCCATAGTGGTGCACCCCCTCCTAAGGAAAATCCTGGATCCAATCATCCACTCCCGGTAAGTCTGTATTTTTATACCACAGGTAGCCCAAGCTCGAGTCACGTAACAATGCAAAGGTCAACATAAGAGCTGCTCATATATCGAGCTTGGGGTAGCTGTGGTTATACAATTGTCACACAATTGCCACCCAATCACATCAGAATCTGTGATAAGAGCTATTTCACCCTGAATTATTTTTATTCAGTGAGATGCATAAAGGCCACTGTATATTCTATAGGGGAATTCAGGGCCACTTTCAGTTACATAACAAGCAAGCCGGGCCAAACGGGCTAGACAAGCCAGCATTTCTCACTGCGGAGCCAATCAAGCCACCAAATCTATAGACCTATATTGCAGTGCTGTAAGACAGGACATCCTCTGCCAAGCCACCATGCCATGACTTAGGCGTCGAAAAAATGTATTTTCCTAAAATCCCCCTTCCCAGTGGGGTGGGGTGCGTTTATGGCGAGAAATAAATGCGAATACCCCCCTGGGGTCTTGACCCACGTTTGGGTATAGGGGTGCCGCTGGAGGCTTGAAAGCCTGATCCCGTTTAGGACAACAATAACGCCAAAAACCCACCCTGTCTACGGTAGGTTAAAAACACAGGTCACAGGTCACAAGTCAGAAGTAGGGAAAAAGGAGAACTCAACAATTACAGAATTACAAACTCCTTAACGAGCACCAGGGCCCCTGTAGTCTGCATTGTATTCTGTAAATGTAGAGTTTTCCTTTTTTCTTACCTCTGACTTGTGCCCTGTGTCCTGGCACCGGTGTTTTGTTCCTCCGCCTTGTCTAGGACAAAAGTAAACTTTTTTTATACTATAGCGCTTATCTAGTCCTGAAATGATCTCATGTTGACTGATGGCCGGTAGACTTGCCACAAGTCGACCTCATGAATTTTGGAGGGGAGGGGCGGCTGTACACAGCTAGGCAGAGGTCGCGAGAGGTCGTCCGGCAGGTACTGAATAAACAAGACAAAGGACTTTTTAGAAAGTCTAGATGACCGGCTAAATAAATACTCATGAACGCGGGGCGTGTGAACTCTAAGAAGGGCTGTTTCGGGAGAAAAACAAAATTCTTCCGGGAATCTGAAGATTTTGCCGGGAATCGGGAGACTTGGAAAATTTTCCGGGAAACATGAAGTAATAAAGTTAATTTTCGGGAATTATGAGATTTTGGGGGCAATTTCTCCCAAATATTTGGGAGGACTTTCATTCACACACCGTACTGCTCAAACAGCGTTTGTTAGCGCTGTCACCTCCCGTGATGAACGTTTCTGATTTCGGAGATGCTTAGACTCGACAAAAGTCCTGATCGAGGCCATATTCTGTCTAGGACAGTCTTGCTGGAAATTATATACCTTGTTCAGGACTAAGTTTAGGACAGACTTGCTAGAAATTATATACCCTGTTCAGGACTGAGGGGTCAAAAACCATACCTATCCAGCAGCACATCCCCATACAAGGGTGGGAAAAACTCACTCGTAGGCAAACAACACTAGCTGTAAGCCTGTAACTCTCACACTTATGCCTTTCGTTTAATTGCGTTCGACAGAACGCCTTCCTAATGCTGTCGAAAGCGAGATTTTTGGGCGATTCATGTATCACACCAATTTGGCCACCCCGAAAAATTCTTCAGGGGCGAATGACGTCATTCCGTCGACCATGTGCTTCGTAGCTGTGCTTCGTTTCTCGCGGAGTCTAGTTTCATGTTCTTGTTTCGCGTCTTGGTAGATTGTTGAGTTCTTGACTGTGCTTTTGCGAATTGTTGTCGAATTCTGGACTGTGCTTCTTCCATGGTTCATACAGACCTGAGACCTTTCTATTCAAGGACTTTTCCAGGACTTTTCCAGGACTTTCAACCCATATTCAAGGAGTCCATTTGCACATGCACTATATCACTTTTTTACAGTTACTCAAAAAAAAAAACAATTTCTGTAAATGGAAATAATGTCACAGCCTGTTCACCTCCAGTTCTGCTGTTGTTTTTGTGCCTTTCACTTCTCATGTGCGATTTCAATGCAGACTCTCCCATGTTTGAAATGTCGATCACTCGATCGCAGCATTTGCACAAGGCTTTTTTCCTGTCAGCTTTAAATGCAGTCAACCAGCCTTTGTACTGGGAATTAAGTTCCCACTGCTTATTGTACATACAGTTTCCTCTTTGACCTTTGCCTCCTTTTGAATTCATTTAGACACAAGAAACAAGACCAGGGGTGAATAAATTTCGAACTTCACGCTTCGTTTCCCTCGTGGTTTTATTTGCTAAGAGGGGGGTTGATCAATGCAACATGGCAAACCCCATTGAAGGCGCGGTTACTTAGGTACTTTGAATAAGAAACACTGAATCGTCCTACTATGAAAAGCTTTGCCGTTTTTGAGACGTTAGTCTAACGGTGAGTTTCTCAACTGATGTTAGACGCAATCTTTTCAATATTTTGATGTCAAAATGAACTTATTTTGCTAAATCCTCAAGTATTCAAGGACTTTTTCATAAAATTCAAGCACTGCTTCTTCAAATTCAAGGAGTTTTCAAGGAGAAAATCATTTTCAAGGAGTTTTCCAGGACCTAGCCGTTTTTCAAGGAGTATTCCAGGCCCGTGCGAACCATGTAATCTTCTTTTGTTCGGAGTGTTCTCAGGTAAGTTGCGTTGTATACGTTGTTTTCGAGTCCCTTCGAGTGTTTTTCGATTCTGTCTAACTTTTTTCGCAGTTGTATTGATTTATTTGGGCTATCACTGGCAAAGATGATTGAAGCTACTTATCAGAACATCAGAAGCCTGCTTACTGCTGGTGTGTTTTCTAGAAAACAGATGCTGCAATTCGCCCAAGCAACCCACTGATCTCATTATAAAACTCGGCTGCTTTTCATTGGAGATTCAACTTTTGTCCGCGTGGTGTTGTGACGCTCTACTGTTCAAATCAGCCTTATTGTTATCCAAGAAGAACCTTGTGGCGAAGATTGTACAACTCCTGGTGCGAATATATAACAGCAGATTTCGATCGGTGCCGTGACAATGTTTGTAATCGTGAATTTTATGTTTGCATTTTAGCTTGCATGTGCGTTTGCTGCGTTAAATTGTTTACATTTGTTGGGCGACAAAGAAATGATATTTGTCATACACAGTCTGCGGTTTTCGAAACACTGACTGCAACTTTGTTATTTGTGAATAGCGGTGTCACGCAATGCAAAAAGCTCCAATATTGTATTTGTATGAATAAATCGGAAAAATCATGTTCATCAACCACAGTTATGTTAAGAGTTTCATAATGATTTTTAAAATGTTGATTTCAGTATTAAAGAAAGCTTGAATTTCTGGCAACCAAATCGAAATGAAGCCAAGTGAATCGAAATCGTTGAACGCACTCCTAATCTTTGATTACTACTAGTATTTAACAATTATTGGATGAAGTTGAACATGAAAGCGATAATTATCAAGGCCAAAGTTTGTGCTATCTGCCGAAGCCGAAGGCTGAGGCGGATAACACAAACTGAGGCCTTGATAATTATCGCTATCATGCGAAAACCGAATCCAATAATTGTTTTATTATGCATTTTTCTGAGCTGCACTTGTAAAGACAGTACAAGAGTGCACACAAAAACTGTGATCAATGTACAGCAGTCAACTTATAAGCAAACAATTTTGTTTATAAGCTTACAAACTTTCGTGCGCCCTAAAGCAAACAGTACGTGAAATGCTCTCAAAGGAGAGAGATGGAAAACATTGAAAATATTTTACAAATTCTTTGAAATTGTCTGTAGGTATGACGTCAATTCTACATATATAAATTCTATTGTCTGTAGTTATGACGTAAGAGAAACAGTAAGCAAGAATTAGCTGCGTGCTTATAGCCAATCAAAATCGAGCTGGTGACACCAATGTATAATATTAATAATAATAATAATAATAATAATAATAATAATAATAATAATAATTAATATAGCGCCTATCCAAGCCTGCTCTAGGCGCTTTACACATTATTCGAAACAACATTAAGCAAAAATTGAACATTCCAAAACAATCAAATAAATAATAAAAATAGTAAAAGAATTAAAGCTGCGATAAAAATGGCCATGCTAACAATAATAAGCGTTCTTAATAAAACAGTATAAGAATTAATTGAGATAAAAAGGCCATACTAACTATAAAAAGCTTTCTTAAAAAGGTAGGTCTTAGGAAAGAGAAAACAAAAACTTATTTGTACTTTGGCTGTTCCCAAGGATATGCATGGATTCCTTGAATTTTTAATTGGAAGCTAGTGGAAGCCGAGTCAACAATTACAAAACAGCCTTCTTTAATTCCTACGTTAAACATCTTAATCTACATCTTTCTTACTAATCAGTTCCCCTGAAAAAAAAATTCACTCTTTTGATTATTCTTGTTTTCATCTCACTAAGCTATCAGGAAGATATCAGTGATGTCACCCATTGTTGTTAATGTGCCAACCAGAAAGCTATTGGCGGGTGAAACAGAGAGCTCTTTTGTTTCACGTGCTGGCAATTTAAATAACAAAAACAACATTTGTAAACAAATATCTTCCAAACACTATTACTCTTGTGATTTTCTGGTTAATTTGAAAAGCTACTCATAAAGAATGCATCCCGCCCTAATACTGCATAAACATTCAGACTGAAAGTGTGATCTCCTTTTAAGTTCGACCTCATCTCCAGAGTTATTTTAAGTTTCTCTCAAACATTGCACGAGTACCCCAGGGGGGACTTCCCTATAAAAATGATTGGGGTACTCGTCGTACCTTCTAGGGGGTAAATTAATGGATTGGTACTGCTTAGGGTACTTTAAGGACGTTCGCGCTAATTGTTTGTGCGCATCGTTACTGCACACGGAATTCATCACACCACGCATTCTCGTCCCAGAGGCCGCGATTCGTTTGGTCAGCACCAACGCATCGAGACCTCTGGCCGCAACCAAATTGTGAGCATGCGTAGAGAACTCGTTTTGTAGCTTTCAGCCAATCAGATTTGATTTTGTGCATGCGCAGAGTGACGGGAAGTCCGAAAATCACGGACTTCCGGTGTTGGACCTTCCCAGGGGTCGCGATTGTTGGTGCTGACCAAAAGGATCGCGGCCTCTGGGGAGCACACCACGTCATCCATCAAGCGCGCGCGCTGAGGAAAAACGAAGGGCCAGAAGCCGTTTCGTAGCTTTGCTGGTAGTTTACTCCCTTAAAAGGTTGGTGACCCCTACTTTTTTTTCCATGAACTGATTCGAACATGAACCACGACGACTAAATTTCCGTTTTTCTGTTCGATTATTTTCTGGTAAAGGTACCTTAAAAAGTGATATAGATGCACTGAATACATCCAGGCTGGCAATTGTGAGATTCATGCACAACATATAAGTTTGTTTTTAAACAGGCACAAGTGTCCTTGTCGTTGTCATTGCTTAAGTTCCCAGCTCAAGAGTGTACGCTGGGGCTTTTACCATTAGTTGAATAGCTTAGAATGCGATTCACGTAAGCGTTACTTTTCTCATGTGATCATCGTAATGTTTGACGATACAAGCCACACTGCTAAATTCCTCCTGGCAAATCCAACAGGTGAGGCTTTCAACTTGGCTTAAATCTTCTTCAGTCAATGAAGACATCATACAGGTCTTTGTGCCACCGTGAGTTGCTGTTGTTTCCTGAATATGTTTTCCTTTTTTAAGACTCATAACATACTGCTTCTGTTTTAAAGACTTTTGTCCTGTGTGTCGCTTTTCATGGGTTTTGCAGTATGATGATTGGCTAAAGCACTTATTACAATGCTTGCAAGCATACGGCTTCTCTCCTGCATGTGTTTGTTCATGTGTATTGCGAGTTGACAAGTGGCGAAAGCTCTTATTACAATGTTTGCATGTATACGGCTTCAGTCCAGTATGGATTCGTTCATGTATCTTACAAGATGACGAGTGGTTAAAACACCTTTTGCAATGCTTGCACATAAATGGCTGAATTCCAGTATGTATCCGTTCATGAATCTTGTAATGAAATAAGCTTCTAAAGCACTCATCACACTGCTTACACATAAACGGCTTCTCTCCTGTATGTATTCGTTCATGCACCTTGCAACTTGATGAACGATTAAAGGACTTATTACAATGCTTGCAGGTATATGGCTTCTCTCCAGTGTGTGTCTGCTCATGTCTAGTGCAATCTATTGATTGGTTAAAGCACTTATTACAATACTTGCATGTGTACGGCTTCTCTCCTGTATGTGTTCGTTCATGTATCTTGCAAGCTGATGATTGGGTAAAACATTTTTTACAATGCTTGCATACAAACGGCTTCACTCCAGCATGTATTCGTTCATGTGTCTTGAAGCCTGAGTACGACCTAAAGCACTTGTCACAATGCTTACATGTAAAAGGCTTCTCTCCTGTATGACTTCTTTCATGTTGCTTGTAACTTGGTAAGAACATAAAGTCCTTTTTACAATGCTTGCATGAATAAGGCTTCGCCCCTGTATGTGTTCGTTCATGTACCTGGGCACTTGAGCTTGCGCTAAAGTGCTTATTACAATACCTGCAGCTGTATGGCTTCTCTCCTGTGTGTGTTCGTTCATGTTGCTTGCAATGTGATGAACGGTTAAAGCGCTTTTTACAATGCTTGCATCTGTACGGCTTCTCGCCTGTATGTATTCTTTCATGTCTCTTGTATTGTGATAAATATTTAAAGCACTTTTTGCAATGTTTGCAGGAATAAGGCTTCACTCCTGTATGTATTCGTCCATGTGTCTTGAAACTTGATGACTTGCTAAAGCCCTTTTCACACTGGTTGCATATGTATGGCTTTATCCCTGTATGAGTTTCTTCATGTTTCATGCAATTTGATGAATATCTAAAGCTTTTCTTACAATACTTGCATGTATAGGGCTTCATTTCTCTCTCTCTTGATTATGATGTTTGTGAGTAGGTAAGTCTACCTACATCCAAGGGTCACTTCATGTTGAACAATATTTCCTTTGTCGCTAACAGGTGAGATGCAATTGATATCCTTCCAAGGAATCTTGTTGGTAGTTCATCAGTGATTTTTTTGGTCAAGTTAGATGCTTCTGCATATTCCTAGGGAAATACATGTACAACCTCAAATTTGATATCGTGTTTTTTCTTTAATTAATCCACTATTAAATCAAAGGCTGAGACACTACGAATCTAGTAAAAACCTGCATATGAATGCATAGAGAGTATGCATTTAAGGGGCTTTAATTCTCTCTTAGTTTTGTTTAAATTTTGTACTACAATCCTGTCAGGGACTCAGAATTTTTCTTTGTCCCACGCTCATGTCATGACTGACCATCATTCATTCATCCTCCTCATGTCATGACTGACCATTTCATCTTTATCATATGTTTCACTGAGCTGAAAATTTACCATCTATCTTATCAATCCCTTGCATTCAAATTTCTTTTTTCACCACAATGCCTTGTAAATAATAAAGGCAACACACTATTACCCTAAGGTAAAGCATGCACACAGGCTAGAGCTTATATCCTGGTTTCGTTAGCACAAAGCAACCCTAGAGGTGTATTTCTACTCTTGTCCATCGTAGGGTTACCCCCCCTGCCCACCCAGCAATAAATTTGTCAGTACCCATTTAAACTCCCGGGTGAAGAGAGGCACTTAGTGAGTAACGTGTCTTGCAAAAGAACACAATGCAGTGTCTTGGCTGAGGCTCGAACCAGGACCTTTCAATCCAGAGTCCAGTGCACTAACCATTCGGCCAATGAGCTTCCCATATTACTATGCTAAGCAAAAAAGTCTGCGTCGAGCCAGTGGCCCATAACGCCAGAGCTTACTCCGGTTTCCTTAGCATGAAGCGACTGAGAGTATTTCTACTCCCCCCTGGATGGGATGCTGGTCCATCGCAGGGTTACCCCCCAGCAGTAAATTCGCCAGTACCCATTTATACAACTGGGTGAAGAGAAGTGTCAGAAGTGTCTTGCCTAAGAACACAGCGAAGTGACCCGGCCGAGTTTCGAACCCAGACCATCTGATCCGGAGTCCAGCGTACTAACTAACCATAAGGCCACCGCACTGCAACTCCCACCTGTGCTAAGACAGAGGATGAAAAGTAAACAGGCAAAACACAACTTAAGCTACGTAGTACCCAGAACCACCTGTTCCTCTGAGCTGCTGAGCCGGTGCATGAGGAACAAGTGGCTCTCAGTCTGGGGTCACATGATTTGATTGGTCAAATCACCCGTTTTAAACAAGGAATTTTCAAAACAGCTCATTTGATTGTACTTCCTTTGTTAGATGTTAACGACTTTTTTACTCGGGCATGCACACAGATGAAAATTTGATTTGAAACAAGGAATTTTCAAAACAGCTCATTTGATTGTACTTCCTTTGTTAGATTCTAACCAATCAAATCCTGTGTCCCAAGAGCCACTTGTTCCTTGTGCACAGGCCCCACCTGCTACTGAATTTATTGGGTATCGAATGCCACAGCATGAGCAAAATGACTGCACCGTGTTATTTACAAGGCATCAATCAACAAAAGTGTGTCAGACTTGACACACTTTTCACAGCTAATAAACTCGCTCTTTTGTTTCAAACTTGTGCTGTGCAAATTAAGTGTTTGATTGACAACTTTTAGGTGGCTCTATATATACAGCCGCACACTATCCTAAAGAAAAATTGGAGGGAACGTGGCTGTCCACAGGCCACACGTTTTGTGGACTGGTGCTTCCATTATTAACCCATTGACACCCAGAGTTGTTCCAAAAAAATGCATTTTTAAGACGTTTTTGACATTTTGAGGTCTGTTATTAGCTAAAGTAGCTTCAAATCACTCAAAAAGGCCTTCAAAACGTAAAACATGCCCTTGTATTTCACTAGAATCATGTTTAACGACTTTTTTACTCGGGCATGCACACAAATGAAAATTTTGAGATAGTATTTGGATGATAAACCATCCCACCATTTTTCGCGCTTTTTCTTTTTCTATTCTTCCTATCTTTTTGCTGTTGGCCATCTACCAGGCTTCCTTTGAGTTCAAGAATTACAGAGAAAGTGTTTATAACGAGGCAAGAAATACTTACCATGGACAAGCAAAACGTGAAAAGGGGAAATTTTCAAAGTGGCACGACATTAAGTTGTATTTTCGTGACTATCATAGCTTTGTCGACTCTTGTGACTTCAAAATAAAGCTAATTCTTGAACTTCTGAAGAGGAAATACAGACAACGCAAAATTATGTTATTTTTGCCGCCCAGTTGCGAAAGTGAAACTATTTTGTCAAAAAAATTTCCCTTCGGTAACTGGGCTGGAGTGGGAAAATTTTCATCCCGAGTGCTGAGATCTTGGTTGTTGAAACCGAGATCTCAGTAAGTGGGCTGATCCAACTTGTCATATGAACACATCAAAATTTTTAAAAAGGAACTAGGAGTGAGGCAAGATCTCGTTAACCGGGCCAGCCTGGTCAACCAGGCTCATGAAGAGGCCCTAACTTCGAAACAACGTCCTCCATAATCATATAAACTCTTAAACTTGCTCAGCAGTTTTGTGGCAACTGCAAAATCCGGTTATGGAGGTACTATTTCGAAGAAACTGAGATGACAATCACTTTGTTTTCCAATTTTTAAGAGTATCAACAGAATCATAAAAAATAAGAGTTCATTCTTGGTTTTCATGTGACGTCATAAAATTCTGAAATCAAAATTTGCTGGGCCTGCTAAGTTTTCGTTGCTACTAGGTGTAAGGTGAACTAAAAATATTTCTTTTCGCAAATTTTCAGCTTGACAGTGTCCTTCGTTTTAAAAACAGAGCATCTTGAATATTTGAGTTCTTCCCCGTATGTGACATCAAGCTGAGTGCCGTGACAAAACTATTTTGTTTAGAAAAAGCCTATCCTTTCAATTTTGAGATAATAATAAGTGGTGTTTATGTGGAAGTACAATAGCTCAAGAGCCAACAGTAGTCGCTATAATAGCAAAACTGAATTCCAGATGGTTTTGCGTGCATCACGGCGGCCATATTTGTGCCCATTGGAAGGACACAAATATGGCGTCTCCATACTAAGCTTTGTAAATTTGCGTGGAACGTTTCGGCAAATAACTCGCCAACGGGACACCGCACAGACCTGAGACTTGGAGAAATTGTTTATTTATTTATCATCTACACTATCTAAAGTTCTTAGCTTCTGTAGCTGATTTTTTTCAAATTGTGTTTTTGATCGCGTGACTAGTGAAAACCACCAATATGGTTTGGGGGACACAGTCCCACAAATACAGACGTTTGTACAGATTTTGAACCATGTTTCATGGTCCATAACCTGGTCTTTGGTCAAATGGCGGCTTAAGCTCAAATACTTGCAAGCTCAAATATTTGCAACAGAAATCAGTGAAGAACTAAAATTTGATTACGGTTGCTTCAAACCTTGGTGAGTGTCCTGCAGAAAAAAATTCGTACCCGCGCTGTTTTCAAGGAAATCCCCACAAACTATATATCAACAGAAAGGTTATAAAATGTAGAATTCATTAAAGTTATTCTTTGTTCTGGCTTTTGCTTTCCAAAGGCGGCAGAGGCCGTCAACTCCAAAATGACCAACTGGCGTTCCAGCGAATTAATAGGGTATGCAGATTTGACAGTTTTCCATGAAATTTGGTCAGAACATTCACTGATAGATATGAAACAAAAACGTGTTGGCGAATTCCTTTATTTTAAATACTGTCCGCATGGCAGCTTCTAGGGCAACAGGATAACCAATAGAAATAAAAGAAAATGCTGACACGTTTTTGGAGATTGATGCTTTGTGATTAACACTGCACAGTTATTTTGCACGAACAATCGCATTTGATACCCAAACAAAACATAGTTTTATCAAATTCTACATTTTACAGCCTTTCTGTTGATATATAGTTTGTGAGGGTTTCCTTGAAAACAGCGTGTGGGCGAATTTTTTTCTGGAGAACACTCGTGAAGGTTTGAAGTAACCTTTGGAGCCAGAGTTCATTGCACACTGTTAAAAGAAAAATAAACAAAAATAAACATAAAACACTATTGTGGAATTACAAGCATTTTAGGCATCCTACTGATGAGCAGTTATGGCAATTAGATATTTTTTACAGGAGCCAACATTGAGATTGTGGTCTGTCCTCTTTGAATACATATTATTACAGAAATTAATCATAACCATCACAATTTGCTGACAACTGATTGGTGCGTAAACTGCTATATTTTGCATTAATTAATTAATCTGCAAAGTTGTAATCGGACAGTGTAATCGGATTTTGTAGTTTTCCCTTAAAACGTCTGGAAATTTAATTCAAACATTGGCACTTTTATCAACATCGACCTCATTTATTTAATCGGACAGTTGGCTGTAATCGGACACCTGCAATCACCACACTGATTACAATCACTATAGCAACAAGAACTTACCCTTCACAGCTGGGGCTTTTCCAAAATGACTCAAGCTATTCTCTGTGCATTTTTTGGAAATTACAATTATCATATTTTAATGATCGCAATTGTAATGGTTATGATTAATTGATAACAGGACATCGTGTCGTCCAATTCTGTCTGTAATCATACTCGTGATTAACAAATGGAGCAACTACAGAATTCAGGGCCACTTCGGTCCACTTCATTTACATGTGTCGGGACCTTTTGTAGAACGAGGAATAACACAATAGACGCTATTCTTATTCAAAGACATGCAAATAAGTGGCCCTGTATTTGACACTCATTCTTTCCAAATCCAGATTATTTATTCTACAAAAGCATTGAAACTATTGTCAAAAGTTTTCGTTAAAATCGAAAATTCTTGAT